>JARJLF010002738.1:0-30049 GCA_029378395.1 Mycena leptocephala | reverse complement strand
ATGCTAGAATATCCTCTGTCCCTCTAACCCCCGGATTGCATGTACCTTTACTCCATCGTCCTTTTCCTACACTTTATCTCCTTATCTTCCTTTCCACTCCCTATCGTATCTGCCTATACCCCATCTACCTACCTCCCAACCTATGTACCTACCCCTCCATCACCGCATCTCCCTGTCTACCTACACATCATTCCTATCGCATCTCCTCGAAGCAACCCCCCCCCCCCATATCCTCCTGCTTCTTTAAATAGCACCCAACTCTACCCTCCAAATTCTTTCCGTTCCTAGATCCCATCGACCTCCTCGCACCGTCATCCCCTGGGCCCTGCTGTCTACATACACGTCGCTTCGTGATATGTCGTCGTCCCCCACTTCCCCACAACCCACGTTCCCATCGCAGATCCCGCATCCCTCGCGCTCTGGCGAATCCCCACACCCATCCCACGTTCCCATCGCAGATCCCGCATCCCTCGCGCTCTGGCGAATCCCCACACCTCCCCACACTTGTACTTATTTTGTATAAGCGTGTACACCTGCCATCGCCCCCTGCCAAGTCTTCTAAGCCACGTCGTCCCCAGCCACTCCCACGCCCTACAGATCCGTTTCCGTTTCCGTTTCCCATCCCTACCCCTTCTTACCATCCCTCCTCCGTCCGCCTTTCCTTTTTCTTCCTATTTTTGGTCTATTTTATTTTATTATATTTTATCTTTTTATCCACTCGCCCTACCTTCGTTCGCTTGCTGACCAGCCTTCTATCCCAGCCATCGAGACCGCGCAAGCCTTCTGGGGGCTCCTCCTCCCGCATGGCATGGAGGGCGGCGCGCTCTCGCACGTCGATGCGTCGGGCGACACCGATATGCGAGGCGGGGGGGGTGGGCGCCGGAGTATGTAGACTGGTGGTTTGAGTTCCTGAATGAGAAGGGGGGAAAGGCGTGAGTAAAGATACGTGGGTTATGGTGAGTAGTTTTTTCCGTTTTCCCTCCCTGGCTACCTCGTACATAGCCTTCTTATCCCTCCCCTCCCCCGCTTATCTCCGTACCTACCCACGCCTTGCCCGCTCACTCTCCCCTTTCCGTCTTTTGCCTGTTTCATCCCTCTCTGACCCTTTCGCTCTACCCTCCTTCCTCTTCCTCCTGCCTCTTCGTTATCCTACTCCCCCATCTTGATCCGTCTCTTCCCATCACGTACTGACCACACCCGCAGTTCCTCGACTTCGTGCGCTCCATCGACGCGCGGTTCGAGACGTACGACATGGAGGCCGCGTGGCCGTCCACCATCGACGATTTCGTGGAGTACGCGAAGGAGCGGGTCGCGCGGGGCGGGTAGCGGCCGTTCAAGCGTGTCTCCTTTCGCTGCGCGCCGTGGCCATGCGAGTGGGGTGAGCGGGACGTGTATATAATAGCATTTACGTGTACGTCTTGATTTGTAGTACCATAGACTAAAACATGAGAGATACATGCGGTATATATGGGTCGATCTATATGGGTCGATTGAAAGGAAGTCGCACTTTCGCGGCTTCGTATGCACGCATCTCGCATTGGGGGGTTTTGATATCCAGGATGTCTGGTGTGGTGAGGAGGACGAATATTTGAGGCAAATCTGAAGGCGCAACAAATTTGCTGGCGTGTTGCGGCCATGGACCTGAAGCTTTAAGACTGACAAAAGGTCGGCCATGGATTCTTGGGATTTCCTGGCGTTCAAATTCTCTTATTCCTCTCTATATTTACACGGACGTTTCTACATTGCGTGGGGGGGTCTCTTTTTATCGGCGGTGGGGCAGCCTGAATTTGGCTGAAATTCTGCATAGTAAGATGAGGGCTGAGGTGTAGAATTTGAAGATGGCGATGCGGAGATGCAACTGGGATGGGAGGGCGGATGTAAAGGGTGGAAACAGCCTAAGGAATACACACTCATGAAGTGGGATTTCGCAGGCTCGTGCTGCAGGGTCGCGGTAGGGGACCGGGGTCGGGAATAGATTATGTACAGAGCGGACCGCACGAGAATAAGGAGAACGATGGAAGCCAATAAGCTGGGATAGAAGGCGGATGTGGGGGGTGGAAACAGTCTGAGGAATATATATCCATGAAGTGGGATTTCGCAGACGCGCGTTGGCAGCTTCGCGGTACGGGGCCCGGCGTCGGGGAATAGATTATGTACAGAGCGGACCGCACGGGAATAAGGAGAACGATTGGAAGCCAATGAGGACCGATTTACATATTTGCATCCGGGGAAGGGGCCTCAGACTGGCCAAAGTCGAATTCTCAAGTGGGCGTGCAGCTGCTCGGGGCAGGCCGATTTTGTGGCGGGTTATGTCTACGAACATGGAGGCGCGACTCGGAAGGCGAAGAGCCAGAATATGTGTGCCAAAGTAAGGCACACGGGCAGACACAGCGCCCCGAGGCAGGGAAGAATGTTAACCTAAACCTTAAGATTCACCTCGCCCAGAAGTCGAAATCAAACTCCGCAGACAAGGACGCAGCTCGCGGGGATGGATGAAAGCCGGACGTCAGGAAATATATTATGTACAGAGCGCAGGACGAGAGCGAGAACGAGGCAGGCCTGGCCCAGAAGTTGACTCGCAGCTCGCGGCAGGATGGATGGACGCCGGAGGTCGGGCAAACTGGGCAGCCGATGACGGTGGTAAAAAGTAAATATTAAGACGGTTGACGGTGGCCGGCGCGACCAAGCTACATGGAGGCTGGCGGCCGGGCGAGTACCGGGCGAGTATTTTCAACATGGATTTTTTTATTACTTCAAGTCAACAGACCGAGAAGTCGAAGACGAAGACGAGTTGGCGGCAGGACAGAAGAACGCCGAGCGCCTAGGTGGGCGTCGGGAGAACCAGGACACCGATGACAATGGCTAGCACGCGACCAAGCTACGCGGAGGCGCGGGGACGGATATCCGAGTCGATTCAAAATTCCAGATGTAGAATAAGAATGGAAGCGGCAGGAACCGTCGGCGCGCGCCGCGCCACAGAAGACGGACAGTGGCATCCCACAGAAGAAAGAAGGTGAGTCGGACGCCGGTGGCACGTCGAACAGGATCGCGAAGCCGTGTCAAGCTGTTCTGGACTAGTCCACTCGCTCGTACCTATTTGTGCTTGGGCCGATTCGATTAGTGGGACCACGGCAGCGGCCAGGTGTAAGCTGGACGTCCACCGGGTTCATTAGAATTTGATCGACTCCGTGGCTCCGGCGGAGTTGAGTTGATATTCTTGCGGACACTTCAGATGGCACCCGCCGATGCGCATGGTGCTAGAGGCTAAGTACTCGTACAGTATGCGAGTACAAGTGGATGGCTTCGGCACGACACAATGTGCATATTAGACGTGGATGGACACCGCGTAGTACGCTTGGGTCGCCGTCCAGGGGCGGGGGATCACGAGTGGCCGCCGCGGCGGAATCAGAGATCCAAGAAGAGATCTGCATTGAAAAAGACGCTATACCCGGGACGGAAGGAGAAAGATCATCGAGGAAATGGTGAGATGGAGATGGACACTGAGATTCAGATTGCGATTGAGGTGGAACAAAACAGCCAACGTTCGGTTGAAGAAACACAATCTTGATAGCAGAAGCATTGGTATCCGCATCGGACGCGCAAGGAATCGACGGAGTCTTTGTGTGATCTTGTATGATCCAAGGAGGAATAATGCACAGCCAAATGGGTACCGAAGGATTGCGAGACCCAGGCCGCTCCCAGCAAGTCTGCGTAATTGTCTAAAAATTTCCCAGGCGTCGACCGGCTTTTATTGCAGAAAACAAGGACAGAATCTTTTTGAAATGGAAACACCGTTGGAACTTCAGGAAAACCAATTGTTTTCTTTCTTGTTTTTTTAAAGGTTCGGAAGTTCAATCACCGAGAAACACCGAATGGAAGGAATATGGGGCAGCCGCCACAGTGCCTGTGGGGCCTAGGTTCTTTGCAGATTCCCGGAAGGAAGCACGATTGGTGACAGCAGCCGTGTCGTCATGTCCGTTTGTTCCCATTGGCAGGCAGCTTCGAAGACTGAGGAAATCAGCACCTCTGCCACCAGATACATATAAAATTTGAAATAGTAAAGACCAGAGATGGCCAAGCTCCACCACCAATCCGTCCGCTCTTCGTTGGTGATTGATGGAGGTGTTTGAAGGCTAACTGAAGGCAAAACGAACGGATACAGAGCCTTCTGTTTCCCACTGATCGGTCGAGCGCCGGATCTCAGAGATAAGGAGAACAGAACCCATAGAAGCTTGGAGTGAGTGTCTGCCATGAATGCCGGAACCTGGACCGCACAAGAGCTGAAGTTGCAGGTCAGCTTGCCGAGCGTTAAAATTACGGTTTCCATTATGCCGGGTCGCTGTCAATGATTGGCAGATCCGTCTGACCACGGGGAACAGTTAAACCAGAACGTGTACGGTTTCGAAAAGTACCGGCGGACATGGGTCATTGAAAAGCCAGGGCCGCACGCCTGATTTTCGGGCTATCTTGATTCCGAGCCGGCAATGAGTCGTGGTAAATCCTGGAGGTGCGGAATATGTGTCCGAAGCTTGCCTAAGCAATCCAAAAGCAATTCAGAACCTCTTACTTTCTTGATGAGTTTCACGAATACCCGGCGGATGCGCTGAAAACAACACTCGAGGGGGACTGATGCAAGCGGATTGGAGCTTGAACTGCTTTAAGGACCCAGATGAGCTCGGAATACAAGTCCTTCGGGCGATAAACGGGCTGAGAATAACATCCAGAAGCAAGAATAGTAAAGGCCGAGATCCCGAAACTAGGAGAGATACCACAGCACTTCATCTGCCCTGTCCAATAGTGCCCACCGCGGTTGGTCACGGTATGTACGACTCCGTCCGGGCGGCAACAGGCGTTATTTGAGGACAATAGTTGATAGGACAAGTGCCTGAAGTAATGTCGATATTGCGTTTTTCGCCTTGGCGGCTCTGAGCAAGGGGCATCGGCATACTCCGATAATTTCAAACTCCGATCTTGCCGCCTCAACAAAAAACGTTACCGTCTACGAGTTGACCGACGGCGAGTGAACTATGTGAATGATAAAACCGGGAAGTCATCGCCGCAGAACAGGTGACGTCTGGACTCTGGACGAGAACTCCCACAAAAGTTACTTGCCCAAATTTAATACTCAGCCAGCTCTTCTCGCTACGCCGTTCTTCACCTTGAAGTCACCGGACGGGGAATAAATTAGTCCCATCACACTGAGTTAGTTGGCTTCGCCGGGGTTCATCGCAGCATAACTGGGTCGATATACTTCTAATAGTAACGAGACTCAGTGTTTGAGATCCTCGCGATCTCAACACCCAAAGCCTATCGGTGAGTGACCCAGGCAAGATTCATTTAATACTGTGAGCTTAAACTTCAAAATGGCGTGCAGTGAACTAATATAAGCTCTATTCTTTATTTAATCAAGTAAAATTGTGGCGCTAATACTACTGATTCAACATTGATCAATTAATTACCATTGTGCTTCCTTGACAAGATTTGATTCAGAGGTTCAATCAGATAACAATTCTTTAGACAAGTAGGTGTGTGCTGACCGTGACTCAACACATCGAAGAGACTAGAAGATCACCAAATACCAAGTATCAACCAGGGCCAACAGCTCACAGAGATACAAAATAATATATTTTTCTCTCCTGGAACGGCGAGATTGAGGTAACAGATTGCCTCTGGGGCATTCAAACAACATCAGTCCAATGGGTTTCAGGTTGGTCAATTCGAGAGCAAGGAGGGCTGGCTGTTAGGCTCCCCAAAACTTTTAAGATATTGTGGTCAGTCAGGAATAAAATGACTCATTAATTTCAAACCAATCGTAATTAGACATACAGTGAAGATCAAAGATAATTATGAACATACAGCATAATTTCTGATGAATTACTATGATTCAGACTGTAACTAGCAGAGGCTCTTTTTCATCATCCGAGTTCTACTGAAGATGTGAACTTAAGAAAGGGATGTTCGCAGAAGAACTGATTGAATTCAGTGTAGTACTACGGTTTACATACAGGACATGAGAAAGAACTAAGAATTTGTATGCAAAAAAAGGAATCTTATGACCTAAAGGGACCAATAAACACCATATGGAAACAGCGCACATGAATCGGAGTGAGTAACCATGAGTAGAGTAAATACAGAGAGAGCGGGAACTAAGTCTTTGGCGAGACACCAGCTGCCTGATCTGGTAGCTACTTCAGTTGTTATTCCAACAAGTTGGTCACTTTGTCGGTCTTCAGTGCCCCAGAAGTTGGATGGGCTCTGCTAGAAAAGCAAAGTTGGTCCCATGTTGCTTCAGCCATCTTGTTATGTCTAAGAGTTTTTCATCAATTCGTTCAATCTGTTTAGCCTGTGACGACTGTTCAAACAGTGGCCTCGCTGTTTCCCAAAGTTCTACTGCCTTCAGCAGGTTCCCATGTCTTGAAAAATATCTCCAAGTAGGAGCATGCATTCTGCTCTGCTGCAATGCACATCCATCTGGGTAAATCCCTCCAAGGCAACTGTGAACAAGCTAATTGCTGTATGCTCATCATCCAGAGCAAGGAAGACATCTCCTAGAAACTGGAGAGCCTTATGAATTCCAAGCCTCTCTTTTCGCTTCACAGAATGCACCAGAAACACTGTTGTCCAGCTGGACATCTCACTGAGAGCTCCCCAGCGCCTGACATTACCAAGTCGCTCCAGACAGTAGGATGTGAGTTCACTTGCCGAGGATAATCTGATGCATCTCTCAAAGAGTGTTTTTGCTTGCAGGAAATCTTCTTCTCGCAGATGGAGATCTGCAAGAATGATGTCACATATTATTACTTCTGCAACAAGACCTGTAGTGTTGAATATTTTTCTGGCTGTGTCACAACTCCTCTGCACATCATGCTTCGGAGCACTGACAGACACATCAATTTCAGCGATATTCACTAAAGTTGTGGCATGAGCATATGGATCCTGATCCACAGAAAGTTCTTGTAGAATCCCAGCATGTATACTACGAGCTTTGATATATTCTGATTTCAGCTTGTGGATCTCTGCCTGTACATTCACAATACTGTGGTTTAAGGCACTACTGGCCATACCACAGAGGACTAAGAGGTCCCTTGCTCTGTTGCAGAGAGAGATGCTTTCCACATAGTTCCCCAATGCATGGCAGCACATAGCGTGAATGCGGAGTGCCTCTGCTTCACTGTATAAATCTGCAGAGATCCTGGCCAGCCTCTGGGCCTCATATGCATGCACTTGGGCTGCAGAGTAATCACCAAGGGCCCATTTAACCCAGGCAAGGGTGTACAATCCTTGGGATTGCATTTTGGTGTGCCCTGTTGAATTTGCTAAAAATATTGCAGTTTCACAAAATTTCTTGGCTGTGGAAAGTTCTTGCCGGCTCCAATAATATAATGCAACAGAATTATAGAATCTGCCTGGGGTGAAGTTAGATGGATTCAACCAGCACTAATCAGAGATCATACATTTAAGATTTGGATCATCAAATTGCTTGAAGTGTTCCAAAGCTTCTGAAACCAATGTTTCTGGATTGGGAATTAGAATATAATCCTTAGAGTTCAACAACTGGATGATAAAGTAAGCCTCTAGGCGATGGTCATGGGGCAGTGGAAGGAGATCATGAATTTTGTCAATCAATGGAATAGATCCCTGCCCAACAAGTAGGCTAAAGCGATTCAGATAGCATGTGCAGTAAATGCTATTCACAAGGTCTGGATGGCCATGTTGGAGCCCATTCCGAAGGACATTCTGTATGTTTGAGTAATTCAATGATACTCGAGCAACTGTGTCAGAACTTGATTGAGTACCACGGTATTCTATAAAAAACTCAAGTAACTCCTGGAAATGTTTAAGAAGAGGCCGAACAAGGTGGTCTTCAGGTGGCTGAAACTTCTGCATATACTCTCTGATGGGCACCAATACCTTTAGCCGTTTGTGTTCATCACTATATGCCAATGTGGTGCGAGTCAATGCTGCTTTGCAGCCAAGAATATTCTCATTGGGAGCTTGCTTTGCACCAGTTCACCATCTGAGAGTCCATCGGGGAGCAATGCCAGGAGCTTAGGAGGGCTTTTGAATGTGGGAAGGAATTGAGTCTGGGACTTGACAATGATAGTGAAATGGATAAATCCAAGTTGGATCTTCGGTCATATCCATCTGAGATCAGAGATGTTTTCTCCTCCTCCCACCGGCGTAATACATTGGAGCAACCTTCAGAGTCAGCTAAATGCGCTACCAGATTGATTGCAAGTGGCATGTTGTCTGTGAGTGAGAGGACCCTGTCAACTTCTTTTGGATCATGTGTACTATCTGCAATATCAATAAATGTCTGTCGAGCTGCATATTGTTCCAAGGGCTTCAAGGTAGCAAAAATGGTCGAGTCCATGCTACTTTGGTTGGCCTTTCTGCTCCTCGCATTGTAATCTGAGACTTATGAGTTGAAAGCATAGACAAAAACATGGGCACCCACCACCAGTGCAAGATGATCCACACCTGTGAGCAGTGAAAGAAATTCCTCAATCTTCCCACGAGACTCAGTTGGCTCCCATAATATCTCAAGATTATCCAAGATCAAAAGGCTCCCTGGGCTGTTGGAGAAGTATTGGATAACCATGTGGGTGAGGTCTTTCCCTGGCTTCAGTCCAAGATGGGCTCCTATAAGTGCAGCAAGTTCCACTTGAGTTGCTGCGGCATCACAAGCAATAAAGAATCGAAGTTGCTTATATCGGCCAGTAATTTTGTTGTGGTGAATAATAGCTCTGGCAAGGCTTGTCTTTCCCATCCCACCTGCACCTAAAATTGCTATCCTGGGTGTTCCTTGGCTGAAAAGTTGAAGAATATGTGAAAGTTCTGATTCTCGGCCATGGAATATCTTTGGCTCTGATGGCAGCATGGAGATTGAGTCGGAGCTTGAAGACATTTGAGATGCCACTTATACTATTATAGGCCAAGCGAAACCACTAACCTGATGTAGGCATCTGAATAAACTCCACTCATCTGTGTAAAAGTCATCACTTAATTCTCAACAAGAAGTGGATCTCCATACAGAGGTTGCTCCATCTGAACTGGTTGAATCAGAGAGACCTTCAATCATGTCAAGCACTTGTTTGTGTCTCCTCTCTGCATCTTCCTCAATCCCTTAATATCCTTGGTGAGATTGAGAGCCTCAATCTAGATATTGAAAACTTCAATGAATTGTTGAGATGGTAAACAGATAACTTACCTGAAAGAAAGCTAGCCCTTGTTGCAATCCAGCTTTGCATTCCTTCAACAGTGTGCTTATTTCACCTGGCGGAAAAACTTCTTGACTCTGCTACCCTTCTGTTGGGCCTCGACAAAGGTATGGATCTTATGTAAGGTTCTACATGGCAGTGGTGAGTATTACCCTTTAAATTCATAAATAAATGAAAACAAGCCTACTCTGTGAACGTCCTGATCTCCTTCAATGTACTCAGTGGCAATTCTCCACCTGTATCTGACTTGAGATGAACAATGATGATTGCATTAAGCAACCTGCAAGCATTCTCCATCAAGTAGGTGCATCATCTTTGTTTTGTTTTACAGTCTAGGATGACACACTTGAGTTTCACTCTAACACAAAATAACCAAAAGAAAGGCACCTGAATACATCTCAGCAGAGATTGAGTGGTGTTACAAATGACATCCAAGAATGGGGTCTTCAAGCTATCAGCAAGGATTCCAAGGTATTTACAGCCAAAGTTGAAGATGCTGTAATGTTCTTCAACTGAATTTCGACAGTGGGCAAAGGGGGCATCTTGCAGATGGGTGTTGTGCTTTGAGACCAATGTACTTATGGTACATGATCTTAGAAATGCCCCTGCTGATTGGCTGTTCAACATCTGGAGAAGAGACATAACTTCGATCATGTCATATGTCTGCCCCTGATATTGAGCTTCTTATCATTTAAAGAATTGTTGTACAGCTGTTCGCAAAAGTAATGACACTCATCAAAATTTCCATAAATAAACAAACTTTGATCTAGCTGTTTCTCGCTCAAATCTATAGGCTGTTAATTTTGGGTGTTTCAAGTCGTCGACACAACTATCTGCGGCTGATGAAATACTCCCAGTTTGGGTTGACTCTACACCAACCCTTTCCGGCATGTTTGCACTGCTCAGTGCAGTATGTGAGGCATGAGCATCAATATTATTGTAGTGTTTGTTTCCCCAAGGTTTTATCAAAAGTGCATGGGGTAAACTGAGAAATTATGTTCACATGGT
The DNA here is from genome assembly GCA_029378395.1 of Mycena leptocephala. NCBI lineage: Eukaryota > Fungi > Basidiomycota > Agaricomycetes > Agaricales > Mycenaceae > Mycena > Mycena leptocephala. Next base: position 19,820 of record JARJLF010002738.1, on the reverse strand, counting down.
AGGCATTTTTCCGGTGAAACCTTATTTTTTAACGCGCTATTCGCCAAAGGCCCAAACTTAAACTTAAAGCAAACGTCTTGACGCGTGACTGTATTCCTCACCACGTGCGACGCGTCCGTCACACCACGCTTCGTGACGCCACTCCTTACACCTTGTTTCTCTCTCATGTCCTGCGCATCCTTCTCATCGATGGACATCGTTGCGACGGAAGACTCGACATTGCCTCTTCTGAAGCGGCGTCGCGTCTCAGACTGTGCTCGCTCTTGCCGAAGCCACCCGATTCGGCCCTCCACACTGTTCCATTCTGAAAAAAGTTGTGGTTTTCCGATGGCGACATTGTATTGGAGATCGAAAACGCCTGCTCAAAGTTCATCGAAGACGCCTTCAATGTTCCATGATCTTCTCTGACATGTGCATATTCCCCAACCTTCTGAGACCGACCAGATTGATGGATGCCAACCGTGGCGCTGGTCGGGGACACCATAGCTGATTGGGAAGTTGCTTTACGGTGGATATACACGAGTACGCGCTTCTTCCTTCTTGAGAGCGATTGGCTTACCGTGCTGCAGTGATTTTCTCCAGCAAGCAATAACCTTCGACGTCGTCTCCGGTGCACTCCGCATCTCGACGAAATATGAGATTGCCGAGCTGCGTCAATGGGCGGTCAAAGAGCTACTTTCTCGATGGCCTGCTGACGTTGTGAACATGCGTCTGAACTCGTTGCCCCACGCTGCTGGTGCGCTTGCTTTTTCTTGTCGTTGGTGGAAGGAACTGTCATCACATTTTTTGTTTGTTTGTAGAAGCCATCAACCTCGCCCAGGAATGCAACGTTCCAGAAATTCTCCCCTCTTGCTTCTACGCCCTCTCCGTGCAGAAATTCACTGCAGTGCTGATGGCGGGCGCTCTCATATCGTGCTATCTCCCAACGACCTCCGGCGTCTCATCGCAGGGCGCGAAGCCCTCCAAGATATTCTCCTGCTCATCATCGATCCGCTCATCGAACCCGGCTGCTACAACAACGCGTCCTGCGGACAGTGCGTTTCCCGCCGCACGGAGTACTGGCGGACGCGGCTTGCTCCCGACGCCAAATCGCCGTGGAGCACCTGGCTAGCCCGGGAGCTCGATCAGATGTTGCGCGACGACACTTTTGTGAACACATTGTGTTCTGATTGCGTGAACGGGCACCTCAGCACAATTAGGTGGAGGCTCGGCCGTCTCCGCGGTGCCATACCGTCGTTCTTTTTATTGTAATTCAATCCTTTGAATCGTAGATATGCATGCACAAGTTGCGCCGGACCGAACGAACGGACTCTGCTATAATCCCTCATGCTGGCTTATCTGTAACACTGTTTTGGTTTGTACTTTCATGCGTCCTCAGTGTCAACGTTTATCCTTGGTCTGGGTACGTCCACCATAATATCTCCCGTTCGCACTGGATCCCAAGCGAGAAAAACTCCAGGTAAACTTCCCATGCTAAAACTCCACACCGATCGGTGTCTTTTTGTTGGTACCGTTGAGCGCGGCTCAACGCAGTCCCAATCTCGCTCGCTGTGCACGCTCTTAGACTTACAGAATGTCTGTTACTGCAGTGGTTCAACCATCTCAACGAACTCCGAGTCTGGTCTGGATGGTCTCAACTTAGTCACGCGGTTCCTGGTTGAACGATATTTCCGTGGCTCGCCAAAGCTGCGGTTGCACCTTTCCATTTACGTTCCAGTCGATATTCCTTATATCCCCATATCCGCCTTCGATATCACACGATTGACAGACATATCTTCGACAAAGGTATCCCTGCAGCAACCCGCTAGCTTCTCCTGCTACATCCAATGACATCTACTGCTCCCCCGTGTCTGCTCTACGATGCTCTGCTATTCTTCGCGCAATCCATCGAGGATTCAAACGCACCTAAACATTGCGCCTTGTGCCTATTGGCATGTGGGGAGCCTATCATCCACGACTTAGATTCAGATCCGGAGTCTCCCGAATCCCGGGCGTTGACCGTGAAGTTGCGAGAGGACGTTCTAGTGGAGGAGTCGGAGTTGAACGCCGCCCACACCGCATTCTGCAAGGCCGTTATATCTCTGTTGACGGTCCCAAGGACCTCCCATGCCTTGTCTGCATTCATGTCGCGCTTATCAGAATGCACCTGTGCCGATCTCGAGGCTCCTCTCATCTCTTACTTCCACGAACGCGGCAGGGAACGCATGAAGTTATGGGGCCATAAAACGACGGGATCCGTACTCATCGGTGTTCTCTTTGAACAGCTTGCCAGCCACGTTTTTGAAGCAAGTGCAGTCAGAGTCGCTAAAGGACAGGGAAGGTGCTGGCCTGCATGCATTACGGACATAATACCGTTCGGTCACCCAGCGCTCGTGACTGCAGTTGGTCAATGGATCATTGTTCTAGATGAACCGAGCATGCCCCTGCAGTTTCTTACAGCTGCTTTACCTATTTGTGGGCGACCGCTTTTTGTCGCCGTTTCCACCTCTCCCGTCTTCCTGAAGCAGGTCCGGCTTTCGATGAAATCAACGTGCAGGCGTCTCGAGGATGGATCACAATGGCTCGACCAATATCTATTATCCCTTGCTCCGATTTGGCGCCTTGCTACACGCTATAATGTCGTGCCGCACGTCGCAGAACAGCATCATGATCTGGACGCGGGGACACGAAATTGAGCTCTGGAACAATGCCGTTCGGATAATGCAGTCCAGAAAGCCAGCTAGCAAACCTGCGGAGGAGGACGCAGTAGTCATCCGTCAAATCATACAATCCTTCCGCGACCTCATCTTGCAGTTCTCCCCGAGGCCACCGAACCCGCCTGGATTCATCCGGCGCTCATTATTAAGCCAGGGTACACCATCACTTCCTGGCCATCCTACACCAAAGCCGGATTGCTTGATATCGTGATATTCCTGGCCGACTTGAAGCAACAGCGCTACTGTTTCGTACTAGGCTGCCCACGCTCCTTCCAAGAAATCGGGAACACATTCCAAAAGTGCTCGGCCTGCAACGTACTGGGTACTGTAGCTCCGCCTGCCAGGCCGCCGATTGGAAGGTGCGTCATTCACCCTTTTCAACAAATTTCAATATCCAAACACCCTGTTAAAAGGACCGTAAGCATCCGCACAAAGTATACTGCAAGAAGATCAAGGTTTTCCTCGCTGCGGCTGGAGGGACCAAACTCGAATTCGATGATTATAAAAGCTTTGCGCGGAAGTTTGACCGCAACGCCTTGCCGGCCGGGGACACCACTCTTCAGGACATTGCGGACTGGTCTCGAGTACGAAGGGCAGATGTCGAAGAGTGGGATTTACGTGAGTGACTGCAATAAAGTTTAATATCCTTTCATCTTACGCTATGCTAGTACGCGCCCGTAATGCAATGACTGAGGCAAATAATGTGCAGAAGAGCTGAGTACATTATTCGTTCAAAGTTTAGCCGTCTTTCGAAACGCTCGTGTTTGTATGGAATGAGAATTATGTATCAAAGCCCTTGGCGTTCAACCCGAACAGAATTGCCAACTCTTAGGAGATAGTGCTGAGGAAAACGGTCATGATTTGCAAGCATGAGTCGAGAAGTGCAACTGACCTCGTAAGCTTTTGCCGTTCCCTTCGTTGAGACTGCCATCCGCAAGATTTTGCTATATATAAAAAGTGATGAGCGGAATGACACTAAATCATGAACTATACGAACCTTCCTCTCTTGTAAAGCAAGGATACGGTCTTCCACTGAAGCCAAAATGAGGTCAGTTCGGATACGGCTCAACTTGGATGTCACGGACCAGTATCAGCGATAACGATCCGATGGATGAACACAGGACGAGTTTGTCCCGGTCTGTGGACTCTGGTAACAGATTTCGATCAATAATTTGAAACTTGCATGCAGAGTTGAACCCACCGGTCGAACACTTGGTTTTCACGGCATGAGACCAACCCAGGTCGAGACATATAATGTGATTAGCGCGGGTTAAATTGAGGCCAGTCCCTGAGGAAATGTCCATCTCAAATTTAAATGCGGTGCTAAGTCGACGTACCACCGCATAGTAGCGACAACAGCATCACAGGTTCCGTCCCTTCTTCCTTCATAAATCGGTGTACCGTAAGTTCCCGTTGCGTGTGGCCCAGGTCTCCTTGATACCTACCGAAGGAATCAGCATGAAGAACATCAAGACCATACGAACGAGAGTCACCGTAGGTACGTGATTTTAGACTGTTCGAGATATTTGGCTGCGAGCGAGAGAAGTTGTGTCCACTGGGATATGACGATGATCTAAGGAGAAGTCAGGCCACGAGAGAGCTGAAAGAGAGTGGTTTCTGACCTTCTCTGTCGGATGTTCTTCAAGCACCTGGGAAATGAGCTTCATCATGAACTAAGGATACAGTATTAGACGTCACAGCTCAGCGTCAGTTGAAAACATACCGCCATCTTCGTTGAAGGAGCGACATAGTTTTCAACCGGGAAATCTTCATCGTCGTCCGATTCCTCTAGCTCGATTTCTTGCAATGCGAGCTTTTGATTTCCAGTCAGAAAATCCGTAATCCGAGTCTGCAGTGCTCGATGATCTCCGTCTCCGACATGACTTTTTGACAAGAGCCGGGTGGGAACAGACCTGGCGAAGCCGCAAGAGAAGGGTTAGCACGTGCATCATCTTCCTGTATTCGTCATCACTAAATACAGCGTCGTTTTGGAGGTAAAGAAGAAGACGGACTTGGAGACCAGATCATTGTCCAAGAGGTAATTGAACCCGTCCCGGGCACAGAATTCAAGCTAAGTACGGGAATAAAAGATATGCGGGTTCGATTTTACGAGTTACACACCATATCATATATTTGGCGTTCTTCTTGGGAGAACTCCAACCGGGTGAGGACGACTTTCTTCTCAGGAAGCTGCAGCAAAGGTTCTCCGTCTATGATAGTGCTTTTCAAGCGACGTAGCATGACAAAACTAAGGATTTCTTGGATCTTTTTAACGGCCAGGGTAGCTAAATGTACATGGCGTGTGTTATTAACCACCGGACAAATCAGGGAGAAGAACTTGCGATTTTTGGCTTCGAGATTGGCGATTGACCGTTTGAAAGAAGAGAGATCATGCCAATAAGGGATTCGCAGAAATAGAAAGAATGCGTAAAAATCCCAGAGGCAATTGATCATCGGTGTGCTGAGGTCAAAGTCAGGTCGCGCAAAGAATGGAAGGAGAGAACCATACCCAGACAAACCCCAACGATATTTGCCTTGAAGGGCAACAGCGGATGCCAATCTCTCTTGGGAAAATGACGTTCAGAATTAGTTAATTGGGGTCACAACACGTACTGCTAGGGCGATTTCGGATCCAGTGAGCCTCGTCGAGAATGATGCGATAGAACTGAGTCGCTTTATGAGTTCGGACCATCAAAAAAAGCTCCGACGTACTTTAGCCTCGAAAAGCGGCGCTTGAGACAGCTACATCAGCAAAACGACCTCAAGAAGAAGAAAAAAACAGACATTGGCCAGTCTCGTATTGTTTCAACAGAGTCTAGGACATTTAAGAACCTCGAACAGAAATTTCAGGAAAGAGCACGAACCCCATACGTGGTGAGAACGATGTCCTTTTGCAGAAGCGTTTCGGCGTGCTTTGCTTTCTGAGGGCCTAAAGGACAAAACACGTCAATCGAAGTGTCAAAATGATACCGGGAGGATGCACCATGATAGACCAGTAGCGTCAGCTTCCCCGGTTCCGTGACCTTATCAAAGGCCTCCTCCCAATGACCGAGCACTGCGAGCGGGGAGACGATCAAGGTGGTTTTGCAATCTGGGTCTTGAGATGGATTTTTGTCTATGAGCCCACCCTGCAAGCACAGGCAAAAAAAATAAATGGTTTGAAGTAGATCGTCAGTTTGATAATGAAGACGTACATCTGAAAAGTCTGGAGAGTATATCGATATGCATCAATTGACCAGCAAATATGTGACAGTTTACCTTTCCCACTTAGCCAGAAATCAGCTTTGAATGCTGGAATTAAAAGAGAACGACTCACGGCCCATTTCGTCGGCAAGGATCCCACCAGCATAAGTGCTGTTCTCCTGATCTATACATGTTGCAATACCGGTGATCTGATGACGCATGAGAACGACATCTAATCCAGGGAGACGCCAGGAGTCAGGTGCCATCCCGAGTTTCGAGCGTGCTTGTCGAAGAGTCAGTCCTTTGTTGACACATTCGCCGCTGAGGATCTTCAAAAGTGAGTCGAGGCTACATTGGTTCTGTTGTGAGAATAGCGGACAACGAGGCAAGATGGAAATCGAACTCTTTGGGGTCGGCCTCGGCCTGATCATCGTCGTCGTTCTGCCACTCGCGACTTTCGTAAAAAGTCCGGTACTTGATTGGGGAGATGTACGGCTGAGTCTGCAGAATATGGTCAACCTCCGGTGGATTATACTCTACATCTCCATTGGTAGAGTCAAGGTCGTCGATTTCAACATAACGAGGTTTGTTGGGAGTGATAGGAAGTGGACTGCGGGAGAAGGGTCCCTTCAGAGATGGGCGAACAGGAGTGGACATGAGTGGCTACTGAGTTCACAAGAGGGTCTGTCTTTATACCCTGCAGCACTTAGCTCTTTGTTTCCCATTGTCGCCTTGACGGCAATTTTCTGCTGCGGCGGCCTTTGTATTGTAGATAAAGGAACTTTCCGGGCTTCGACCCAGGACAGATCCTTGCCCATTGCTATCTTCCAGCACAGATATTGCCAGACTAAGATGCATATTGCGATGTATCGATAGAGAAACGCGGGTACTCAGGCCTCAGGTGTCGAGTTCGGTGGCTGAAGTTGAGAAAGACGCGGGCCACGTGATCCCGACGCGGGTTTACGTGGAACCACATTTCACCAGAGCGTTCCGATCCGCAGCATTGTCTCCCAAGGACTTTCCGTCCTTCCAAAATGTCGGGAGAAATGGTCACAGAAACGGGTATCCTGTTGTTATTGAGGTCTGCTCTCTGTTTCTCTGAGCCGGTCTTCTGCATTGAACGGAATTCGCAGAGCTGCGATATTTTTCTCATGCCGCAAATATCTGTTACGCAGCCTGTATTCGGACCTGCAGGATCTTTCTGGAGTTGAAAATACCTCCAAATCTATACGTGACCCGCTTCCCTCGCCCATAACACAACGGAAAGGGAAAAACCACGGAGGAAGACAGAGACGGTGTACTCCACGCTCTCTAGCGAATTTTGCCGGGTGTTTCTCTGAGAGCTGCCTATTGTTTCTTCTCCTCAATGCTCCAAGGCTTGAGCGTTTTTAGTTCCAGGTCCGTTGCCAAACTCAGTATAATGCAACGATATCCATTGACATTGCAGCACTCGCCTATTCAACTGGCGACTCTCCCTGTTTCTTCTGCTAACTTGCATTCTAGTTCTTATTCCATTCCTTCTCAGTCTCCTTCTCACCGTAGGCTCAGATTCAGGTTAGTCCCCCCCCCTATTCATGCAGTCGCTCGCCGACTCACGCGACAGCCTCCAGGTCCTCGCACGCCGGTCCGTTTTGCCCAGGATCGTCTTAAGCACGATGTCTGTGGCCCTTTTATCTCTTCGCGCTCTCCTGTATCCCCCTCCCAGTCGCGCTTTCGGAAACGGATCGAATGACCGCTACTCTGTCGCGACTTGTGGTCCTCGGCACCATCATCCTTGGGCTCTCGCAGGATTCGGTGCTGTCAGCAGCTCGTGGGCCTTCATACCGTCTAAAAAACCAATGTATAATGCGGATCTCCTCGTTACGCAAGTCGCTAATTCAGGTCACTGACAGAATTATGCCTTCGGAGCAAGACGTCGTCGCCGCGGAATACTCCCTTTCTAGCATTCGGGACGATCTCGAGCAGCGACGAAATGAGGCTGCGAGACGAGCCGCTGCCCAGGTCTGTCGTGCTACTTCCATACTACTCTGTGCTGACAGGGGCTTCTCAGCAAACGGACGGTACATGGCTGTCTCGAGTGATGCCAGCTTCCGAGGAGACGAGAGTGCGTCCTCATTCTAGGTGCCCGTCGGAAGTCATTAAGTCCCGTAGACTTGCAAGAGCTGAAGGGCTTGGAGGCCTTGGAATACGAAATGGCCCGCAGTGTAGACGATCTGCGCCAGCGACGCGCGACCGCCAAGTTCTCCCTGACCTTCCGTGGCAGACTCTTCAACGTCGGGGGGCGGCTCTTCGCGGTGTACTGTTTCGTGCGCTATATCACCGTATGCACCAAGTCCCGATTACATCTCAAATCACGCGCTGACGTCCGTGTAGTGCTTCGTGAACATCTTTTTCCCGCCAGAGACATCGTCGTCCACGACAAGCTATCCCGACGTGGCGACCGAAGCCCTCACGGAGCTACTGGGCAAGCTGTCTCCTCGGATCCAGTTCGACGACGTGGCGCGCGCGACCCGACACACCAGCTTGGTGCTGGTCGGCGTCATCATCCTGACCAGCATCCGGCTCGTCTTGCGCGGGGTGACGCGGGTAAGCTCGTCGTGAAACCCGCTGTCCGCGACCTGACGAGTCTCCAAGGCCCTACGTGTCACAAGCAGGAACCTCGGTGCATCGCTCATGCTGCTGCTCCTCGCGCAGCTCATGGTATGCACAGGCTTTTCTTCACCGGCAACGGCAACGCTCTAACCTTCGAGCAGGCAATCTACCTCCTCTCCACCATCGTCCAACTGCGCGCGTCGTTCCCTCCACCTCCACCCGCGCCGTTCTCCCCCTCCTCATACTCGTCGTCAATCGGAGAGCCTGCTCCCATCAACCTCTTCTCCACCATCCCCGAATTCCAAGTCTTCGGCTCCCTCTTCGACTGGACATTCCTCATCTCCGCGAGCGGATCACTCTTTGTGCGCTGGGCCGCAAATAAGGTCAACGGACCAAAAGAATACTGAATCTAAACATCACATCGCCTCGTATACAAACAACTGTACAAATGATAATGCAACGCTTTCTTTCTCTTCTTTTATTCCGACACGGGATCGATGTACGCAGGGGGTAAGTAAGGATGGAGGCGGTAGTCAAGGGGCAGGGGGCTGTAGATGTACGGCGGAGCGTCCGAGGCAATTACTTGAACTGCATGCGGGGAGGTGCCACGTCAGCGATGCGCGGAAAGCGAAAAGGATGGCGAGACTCACGTTCTTGCCATCGGCCCACTTCTTGCCGTCGATCTCCAGGTCCCAGGCGAGGGCCGCCTCGAAGAACGCCTTCTCCGACGCGTTGGAGAGGTCGAGCTTGCTGAAGGTGTACGACTCCCAGTCGGGCGCGACGTTCACGACGGCCTCAGCCTCCTGACCCCGGAGGATCAGGGCGCCGGAGATGAGGGAGTTGTTGGCCTCGCCAAGAACACCCATGGACCCGAAGAGGTATTTGCGCGCCGCCTCGAGGCGGTTGAAGAAGCCGCCGATCTGGTTGCTCGACATGAACGTCGCCTTGAGGTCTTCGGGGTACTTGAAGTCCACGCGCCAGAGGGAGAAGCCGTTCTTGTCGAAGCTGTGCAGAAACGCATCGATTAGATGCGATGCGGAAAAGAATAGAGGACACGCACTTTTCGTAGAACCACTCGAGCGAGCCGCCTGCGCCACGGGTGTCCTTGTTGGAGTAGGCCCGCTTCCAGTCCTCGAGGTTGAAGGTGGATTTTGGCAGATCGTCCAGGGGGTTCTTAACCTTGGGCTCCTCCGGGACGAGGTTGTCGTCGTCGTCGTCGTCGTCAGCCTTGGGCTTGGGCTTCTTCTCCGCTTTGGGAGCAGCCGGTGCGGGGGCAGCTGCCGGCTTGGCCTCCTTCTCCTTCTTGGGGGCGACGTAGACGGGGGCCTTCTCGAGGACCTCGGTGGGCTCGTAGATGTTGGCGAAGGCGGGCTGGTTGATGACGGTCTCCATGTGGCGGATGAGATTGGGGAGCGTGGCGCGGGCGGCGGTGTCGAGGTTGATGGAGCACTGACGCTGCACCAGGGTGGCGACGTAGATATCGGCAAGAGTGATGCGCTCTCCGACAAAGAACGTGCGGGTGGAGATGTGCTTCTCGAGGGTGGTGAGCGCGCGGGTCTGGCGCTCGTGGAAGGTGGTGTGGATCTGCATTATTAATTAGAGGATGCTCAAGGACAGATGGACAACGTACGGGCTTGCTGTAGGGAGACATCATACCTCTAACGAGGAAATTGATTTGCGACGCGTTAAACTCGGCCTCCGCCTCCATGAGGTGCATCCATTGGTCGATGAGGGCAGCATCCTCCTTGGTTTTACCCAGGAGGCCCGAGTTGGGAGCGAGGGAAGCAACTAGGAGATTAAAAAGTCAGAGATCAGAGTGCCACAAAAGGGTCGGGCCAGAGCAACGATTAGGATCAGATTTTCAAGATCTCGACATGAATGTTAAGACAGGGATAACTGAAAAAATAATATACTCTCATCTTCGGACATCGTGCTCTGGCCCGAGGATAGATGAGATAGACACGTACTGTATCGGGCGATGGCTGCACCCTCAAAGAGTATGAACCCATCCTTGCCTTCCCAAGACGGGATCTTTCCGTGAGGGAATTTACTGAGGAATGCGGGCTTTTTGTTGGTGTCAAAGTGCACGTAGTCCGTTGGGAGGTCAATAGCGACACCAGCAAAGGCAGCGGTCGCCCTGATCTGGACCAGAGTCACCGCGATGTCGCAGGATAACGCAGAAGACACGCACAATTTTGCCAGAGGCCTGGGCGGGCACAGTGTAGAGGGTGCCAATTGAAGACATGGGAGTAAGAGAAAGAGGAAGAGGAATGAAAATTGTCGCGAGTCACGATCAAGTCACATCGACTCGAGTCACATCTCTTTTAGGGCAGGCGGTTGTGGCTGTGTCTGATTGATCGATTAAACGAACAATGACTCCATATCCAGGTCAAGTAGTACGACTTGGAAAAATATCAAGGACGTCAAATGACAATTTATCACGACTTCGTTTAGGGAAAATAAAATGTAACCGAGTTCGATGCATGCTGAACAAAATGAACCAGTCAAATCGGTTCAACATGGCCAGAAGAAGCTCAGTTATGATGATTTCAGCTCAGAAACAATCCCGGTACAACCATCTGATCAATGCTCAGGAACTGCACCCACTTCTTGTACTCATCAGTGTCCTCAGTATACCACTGTAATTTGCTTTCCTCCTTCGCGCGGAAGAATGCGCACACGCAAATGTAGTGCTTGTCTGAGATGGGAAAGATGCGGAACTCCCAGCCCTGCAGCGGGTGGTTGTCGCTGCGCGCGGTCCCATGACTCTGACCGATATTGAACTCGAGGCGCTTCCAGGCTATGTCCGGCTCGCCGGCTGCCTTGATGTATGCTTCCTTGAGCGCCAGGAGGAGGCAGAGACGTCTGAGTACATTCTTGTCGCCGATTTCCTGTTCGAGGCTTTGCATTTCGAGGGGGGTGAACCTAGGCGCCATGGCCGCCACGTACGCTGTGACGGAGCCATAAGGCGCTACGGAGAGGCGCTTGATACTAAGGCCGATGTTGACGACCTTGTGTTGGACGCCCTGAGTCATCGCAATCCCACAGAGGGACTTCTCATAGGCGAGGTGATATCCAACTGTCGAGATTTCTGGCGGCATGATTTCAGACGCCTGCATGCGAATCGAATCCCGCTGCACGCCGAACTCGACGTCGACGCACCAACTGGATCCAGTGCTTCCCATTACGAGTGACCCGATCGCACCACTTTTCGCGCGGTATCCGTCGGTGGTGCATCATTAGCAACGGCAACATGTGGGCTATGAGCTGTTCTGCGGAGGGTCATTGACCCATGCCAATTATGCTTGCGGTACACGCACGGAAACTGCCCACATTCTGTGGATCGTAAGGGATGATGTCGTTCACGCGGTCGCAGACAAGTTTGTAAGACGCATTGTACTCCTGTGGCGAGGACAGTCACAAAGATAAATTCAAACGCATCGACAATTATGGACTTGCCTTCATAGTATATGCCCTATCGAATGTCACCATCCAAACGATAATATCCGACATGGTTCAGGAGCTGGAGATGGTGAAATTAAAGAAGAAAGAGACTTGCCACAGAGGCCTTTTATAGCAACGTAACCAAAAATGGACCCACAAGAAAAAAAAGACGCGCGGCCGGGTTGTTCTTCGGTTGCACATTGGTGTAGTCCATCTGAGTCACAGAATGAAACACAGGGAGAACGGATAAGCTTTTCAGATAAGTCAGGCGATTTTGGTGATTTTGCATTCTGCACTGCCCGTCGGATGGAGACTGCGATTCACCATGGATGGTTGATTTTATGTATAGCCTATTGGTCGAGCTGCAGCAAGGATCGTCGAGAATGTTCCAGGTCCGCAAGCCGTATTGGGTGCCAATTTGATGTCTTGCGCCCCCAAGTACAGATCGCGATTCGGTTGAACGATAGTGATACGAGAGTCGTGGCTACCTGAAATTCCAGATTTAGCCGAATTCCACAGTTCTTTTCGGCACCTGGCACCGAAGGTTATCAACGGAGACCCTCAGAAAAGTACGATCGACCTGTGGCTGAGCGCTGAGCGATTTGAGTTGATGGGGAAAGGCAACCTTGATCATGAGGTGTTTGGTTCTGTTGTTTGATGAGTGATGCGGCTTTCTAACGAACCAGCACAACCACGGGTCGAATGCTTTACTCTGGACAAGCTGCATCGAATCTGGGATCGATTCGTTGACTCGAATGGCTTTGCGCTCAGTGGCTCTGATTTCCCTCGGGCTCCGAGTCGTTTGGCTGATGGCGGCGTCGTCTACGGTCTGGTGTCGTCTTGAGAAGCTTTTCTTGTCAAGCGTAAGGACCATGGTATCTTGGACTCTGTCCTTGGCTGTAAATGAATTCAGATGCTCTCCATTACAACGTCTATTTTGTCTGCAACTTGAAACGGTTCCAACTTCATTCCGGCATCTCGAATCTCGATCACTCGTTAACTGTGCTCGACGTCAGACGCCTCTCTGGAGGATCAGATTGAAGTCTCACCCGTGAAGCAGCTACCATCATCATTCAAAATGCAACCCAGGGTACTGTCCCCGCACTCGCTGCAGAAGACGGTGGTGTTCATCCCGCAATATCCGACACAGAAATTCTCGGAACAGCGACCGGGGCATCCAGTGGGCGACTCGCAGCCGCAGGTCTCTCGCTGTGCTACTAGCGGATTTGCGGCGACGAGGGCAAACGCAGAAGCGAGCATGAACGAAATGAGGCGTGCGGCGTGCATGGGGTTGTTGGGGCTTCCTGTGCAAGAGGTAACTGACTCTCAGTCGAGATTGGGGCCCCATTATATAGGTCTTCAGGATGCTGTCACCGGCGCTAGACGGACGCTGCCGACTATGTAACGTAACTTCGACCGCGGTCCCGTGTAGCGGAGCTTTATGCCCCTTTCAATCGCCTGCCTTGATGGAAGACGTTTCAGCGCCGTGGAGCGGGATCCTGAAACAGATGAAGAACTGTTTAATTTTCTGGAAACTACACCAGCACGGACCCTGACAGTCCTGGTTTTTGTACTTATGTAGAAAGTTAAACGAGAAGTCCTAGGCCTCATCTTCGTTGATTCTTTCTTGACCCGATTTCGACAGGCTAGCGGCCGCCGTTCCAAGGTATTCCGCTCCTGTCGTTGCGATGTTTCAGGTGTCTGACGTTACACAGTTCCTCCCGTGCCGTCTAATTACCTATTTACCCAATGGCCATGGCAAATTTCTCGACATCATTGATCATGATGGAGACGCGTATGATACATATAGGTAGGTTCCGGACCAGTGCTATGAGGTTTACCTGCCTAAGGACCCGTATGATCCTCGAGTTCTCGGGGACCGTCCAAAATGTGAGCTGATGGATCAGTGACGGCAGAGTAGACAGAAGTGGTGCGCCTTCCCAGCGCTCTTCAGTACTGACTTTGTTACGAGTTACCAGTCCCGCGAGTTGCCGTAACGATAGTTCGATCCTTGCTGATTATAGTTCTTGCCAATTTCTCGCCACTGAATTGGATAATACGAAAACCTGTTGACATCCTTGTGGCAGCAAGTTTCTTCTTTTTTCGGGAGATAATTCCACAACTCTCAATCTCGACGGATTCGCTCTGTACGCCCTGCTGTTTTGACGGTTCGAAAGCCCTAAAAATGGATATCAGGCATAACCTCCTCGAAATCGACGCTTCCGACTCGCGCAACAATTTCACACCCTCATTTCAACCAGACTATTTTCTCCACTCCTGGACAATGCCAACCCCGCCCAACAGGCTTCCAGGGAGTTGCTTTTTGGCACCGTGGCGTCGACGTCGTATCTGTGATCATATTACCGGGTCACCCCCGGAAATAGGCGCACTCCTTTCTCATTTGTATAATCATGCCTTAGTACCGTCTCTGTTAGATTTGTGCAGATTTTGTTTGGCGAGGAGTAGATGCCCATTGCGGAAGGCTAGAACGTCCCAAGACACCTATCACCGAAACTGTGGAGCCGATTCGGAATGTCTAAATCTCATCCATTGGTGGTGCGGAGACGTGGACGAGTAATTTCGAACTTGGTCCTTTTCGACAAGATATTTGGGCCACATCATTCTTTACCAACATATTAGTTCTGCACAATTTCTGCATGACAAAAAAGGATACTTACCTAGTTCGTAAAATCCACCAATGTCAGAGCCGCCTGTGTGATGCAGTGCGAATCCCACTACTAGGCTAGTACTCTGATTCAACCGCGGTCACGTGGGCAATAATTCGTGGGCGTTCAATTCCCGATTTGCAATAAAAGATAGTTATTCCTAGTTATTTGTGGCCAGAAAAACTGAACAGACTGAAATATCCTGATCTATGAAAAGGTTGACCTGGTCAAATGGCATAAAGTTATATTTTTCCCTACCTCCACCAGGCACTGACAGCTATAGCCATAGAGCGTTAACAGCTTTTTAAGTCTTATAAGTATTCGAGTTCAACTCGACAACTCGGCTTTCGAATTTCATGAATACATACTAGCTCTCAATTATCGCCCAAAATATATTTCGCTGACGTCTTTTTGCACGACATGCGCCGGTCCGAGGCAGAGATCGGGCCGCACGATGTGGCGATGCACCTTTCAAACAAGAAACAACAAGATGTGACTTTTACCCTTGAACCTCGACAACGACGTCCTTGAGGTCGTCCTGCCTTTCGTGCTGACGATCCAATCCACCCTCCCTTTCACATTCGTTTGACCGAACACCGCCGCAATTCAGTACGTAGGCGTTACCTTGCCTCGATCGAGCGAAAAAACAATGACATCCAGCAAAAGCACGCAGTACAGAAAGACTTTACGAAGAAAACACGGAGAGCAACGATGAGCAAGTATGGACAGCTGATTGGAGAGGATATATGACGCAAACTGGCAGATAGCTGTGGATGGGCCTAGACGCTATTCGGCACGGTGAGGCAACGAGCTTCAGTTCCAGTCTGGGATACTCACATGTATGACTCATCCAGTACATTGGCCGTGGGCTCGAATTCAAAGCGACGCCGACGAGTGGTCGTGTGCGTGCGACCTTCTAAAGAGCCATGATTATGCCAGAAAATAACATTTTTAAAGAACGCACCACGCGTCGAGGAACAAATAACCGCGTCGGCGACCTCACAGAATTCCTTTATGCCCTCGGATAATTGACGCTGATGTTCGGTTTGAATGGTGAGCTGAAACAATATTTATAATCATATATGTCGACAATAAAGTGAACATGCTCACCAATGTGGACGTCTGAATTTTCTTCACCTTTTTGGTACACTCGTCGATGCTCTGCATGACACCCCTCAAACTTTGCAAATATTTCTTCCAAGTAGTATCATTGCGTGTCTTTAACAATCGAGACTGAATCTTGGACGCTGATAATTTGGCCCTAGGAAACCGCATTATAACGGCCATGCTTGCCAACACCATTATTGGACTCACTCGAGTAAGCGACGTCCTCCATCCAGTAGCTCTATGTGGTCCCTCGCACATTTTTCTCTCGCGCCCTTCAAAACTTCCTCGGCCATTTTGATCGTGTCCTCGAGTTGACTGAGCTTATACGATGGACTTTCGCGATTGGCGGCATAAATTATGAACGATGTCACGACGAGGCCCAGACCAATGTAGCGAAAGCCTGGTATGGGTGATAGTGCCCAGAATATTATCGAGGTGGATATGTCGCACATGAAGGTTAAGTATCCAGTCAGACCAGGATGAAGAAGAGAGGTTGATGGGGAACAGCTATTCAAAAGCGCGGTTTCAGACTCAAATTGATCGATGGTGATCGTGATTCCCTTGTGATGTACCTTTGTCTCAGCTTTCTCTCCCCTCAGAGGTCTCCGGCATGTATCCTTTTATTGTTCTTTTCTTTTCTTTTTCCTCTAACCTCCCTGATAGAATTTTTCTCGTGATTTTTGCGGGCACGCCGGACTCTCGTTCCTTATCAAGGGGTTATACCAATCATGCGGCGCTAAATTACGGGGTGATTTGCGGCCACGGTAGTGCACTGCCTCCGCTTCGAACTCCGCTAGGTGGCTGCCAAACTCTCTTTGCGGTGGGTCACAGCTCCTTCTGATTGTCGCCTCTGCTCAGGTCAATGCCTTTTGAACAATCGAGACTGAATTTTGGACGCTGATAATTTGGCCCAGGAAACCCCATTATAACGGCCATGCTTGCCAACACCATCCATCATTGAACTCACTCGAGTAAACGACGTGCTCCATCCAGTAGCTCTACGTGGTCCCTTGCACAGTCTCTCTCGCGCCCTTCAAAGTTGATTTTGATCTTGTCCTCGAGCTGACTGAGCTCATACGATGGACATTGGCGATTGGCGGCATAAATTATGAACGATGTCACGACAAGGCCCAGACCAATGTAGGGGAAGCCTGGTATGGGGGATAGTGCCCAGAATATTATCGGGGTGGATATGTCGCACATGAAGATTGACGTAGGGTCGGGTTCGAGATGAAGAAGAGGATATTCTCCCGTCATCACCCATCATTAATGACACTGGAGAAAAGAATATCTTGACCTATGTCAATATGTTAGCAGAGAGTAGATAAACTTGAAGAGAAATTAAAGCTGCGGATTCTAATTCAATTGCGTGCAAAACAGGTGCAGAAGTAGCTGCAATCAGAAGCCCCCTTAGGACTCACGTATTTATTCTTTGTCCTCGAGCACTGAAAGTATTGCTGAAATATCAACTTTCAACAGGCATATTGACCTAGGTCAATAGCTGTTCTTTCCGAAATTTACAATAGTGCAGTGTCAAAACCCGGATCCGGAAAAAATAAATTTTGAGCAGGAACCTCTGGGGTTTCCAGCTTGATTATTTTTTGTGGAGTGATGTACTGGTTGAGCATTTCAAGTTTTTGGGTGAAAAAATTAGTGAAAAATGTCCATTTTTTTCATCCATTTTTCACTGAAAAAGTGTGTGAAAAATTCAAAACTTTTTCAGCACTTTTTTGAGTGAGAATTGAAGTGAAAATTTTGAAATAAAATTCATGACTTTTTCAGCAAGATTAACAGCAATAATTTTAGGCTGAAAATGAGGGTGAAAAATTTAAAACCTTTTCCGCCACCATTTTCACTGGAAAAAAGACAGTAAAAAGTGTGAATATTCTGGAGTAAAAATGGTGTGGAATTGATATTTTTTTTCCACACATTTTCCACAAATTTTAATTGGCCGTTTTTCACTGAAAAATGAGGTGAAAAAGTTACAATGTTTTTTACTACATTTTCCGGTGTAAATTCAAGTGAAAACATGAAAATATTTTCAAGACATAAATTATGAACGATGTTACGACGAGGCCCAGACCAATGTAGCGAAAGCCTGGTATGGGGGATAGTACCCAGAATATTATCGAGGTGGATATGTCGCACATGAAGGTTAAGTATCCAGTCAGACCAGGATGAAGAAGAGAGGTTGATGGGGACAGCTATTCAAAAGCGCGATTTCAGACTCAGATTGATCGATGGTGATAGTGATTCCCTTTGTGATGTACAGCAATTACAGTGGTGACGGAATGTTCCGCACGTGGTTGTTTGGGCTCGTTCCTGGGCCGAATCACTTCAAATAAAATGTAGGCATACTTGTCGAGCAATTTCAGGAATTTAGACGCATTTTTATTCACACCTTACCGTCTTCGTTGTCTTCTAATAAAAATAATGATGCTTTTCCAAAAATCGACTTTTTCAATTGGTCATGTACTGTAGGGCCTGACTTGGATATCCATTCCCATCTTGGATGATTTCCCACGCTTGCCGTGGATAAATCCTCCACCACAATAGACCAGATAATGGTGTTTAAAGAGAATGTTTACGCGAGTCTAATCGACTGTGTGCAACGAGTATCTGCACGGGCAGAAGGGGCTGGGCATTCCAACTCTGGGAGCTGGATCAACTCCGAGCTTGGGTGGAATGTTCGCCAGCCACGATTCAAGCTCCGCGTTCTCGGTCACGAGACGCATCCTTGCTTGGTCCTTGCCAGCTCAAGGACGGCGCGCCGCCACTGGAGGTCCAAGCACGAACAACAGTGAGCCAAACACTCTTGTGTCTCACTCGCGCTTGGACTCACCAGCTCACGTTAAAACCTGGGGCAACTGCGGGGAGGAGCTCCTCATCTCCTGCTCCCTTGCTGCTTGCTCCAGGTAAGTCTCCTCGAGACCGGTTGCCGTGCATTCGGAAGCTGATCAGAGACTGTTGTCTGGATTAGTTTTCTCCGTTGAATCCAGCCACCGAGTGTTTGCCAGCCTCTTGCATCTGCTCGCTGCAACACATCACAGTATGTCTGCTCGCGAAGTCGTACTCGCGAATAGCCAAACTGAGACCAGTCTAGTTGGTTACTAGGGATCCGCTGAAAGCACAAATGCTCACGAAGAAGACAGAGGCGTAATCACGCTTACATTTCTCCTTTTCCTCCACAATTTTTCCTTTTCCTTGTTGGGCCCAAATCCGGTATCAATCGAACCGCGCCATGAAAGCGCATCTTTTGGTGCTAATCCCATCGCGATTGACCAAGAATTGAACAAGTTTGAAGGCGATCTTTCCCCCAAGGACCCGTCAGCCTCTGCAAATACACGGCGCTGCATATCCTAGCCCTCCCCCCACATCACGTGCACTTAGAGTAGAATTGCTCGCTTCGCTCGCAAATATGCTAGCCCTCCCCGTCGTCACGTGCGGTTAGGGTAGAATTGCGAGCGAAGCGAAGCAATTAAATCTTCTAGTGCACCATCAGACTAGCAGAGCTGCTGCTCCTCCACGAGTCTTCACGTGTCACTAGGTACAAAGATTTACTTCCGCCGTGCTTTTGTTCCAGAAACTAAAGTTCACGCGTCACTAGTTTCGTGCTCTACCCACCCTAGTTGATTTCATCTACCTCTTACCCTAGATTTATTAGTTCCCCTGTCTATCGCTCCTCCCTCCCCTCGCGTCACTTTTACTTCCGCTCCCGTCACCTCCTTCTCTTTCCATCCTCTGTACCTTACTATACCTACGCACTTTTAATCCACTCGGGCTCCCTTTGGGAGTCGCATTTCCGGCTAAACTCACAATCTCTTGAGTTCCTCGTGAGGTTCAGGAAGCCGGCTCCTTGCGCAAACGAGCCGGCTCGGAGAAAGCTGTTCTTTCGGTGTCCACTGAAGTCGATTAGATTTTCAGTGTCTACCGATCACCTTCGAGACACTGAAAGATTGTTTCCCGTCTTTTCCCGAAGGAATTTGAGCGAGTGATTACAGATAATATTGTGGGAAATCATCCAATGGATATCCAAGTCAGGCCCTAACATTGTACTGACAGTTCATGAGAAAATACTGGGTATAACTTGAACATCCCGGACTTTGCGAGAGAATACTTGGTATAATTCAAC
>JARJLF010002737.1:0-30082 GCA_029378395.1 Mycena leptocephala | reverse complement strand
AATGAGTCGGCCCGGCGGTGTCGTTTAGACGGTAAGTTCAAATTAAACAAGATTCTTCCCAGGACGGCCACTCATTAATATTAGGGAATTACATAGCGAGACACGATACAGCGAGCCCTGGATTAACAAGAACCATATAGGAACATGAACTACTCTTGAACTTGGATGAACTGGGCAATCACGTGCGTCCATGTCGAATCTTTCCGAGTCTATCTTCGTCTCCGTGACGTTTGTCTGGAGCTGCGTGCTTGGGCACGGGTATTATGACAGTCCAACCCTCTGGATTTATTTCCTCCTGTCAAAGAATGTCAGTCGCGGGTCAATGCCACGAGAAATATACGCTGTGGCGACCGGGGGAAGGTGGCACCCCTTTCAATAATGAACGAAGGCTAGCGCGTGAAGTCGTCTAATAGCATTTCGCATTATTATAGCCGTTACATTCAGTAAGTGCGGCACATTTACCTTGCGAATGTACATATTCGATATTTGGTTCCACGGCATGATCAATTTCCGCGTTTTTTAGTTGTTTGGGAATTGGGTGGGTAGGCACCGGTGACGAGTGGGCCTCCTTTCTCTCGGTGCTGTCGACGCGGCCTTCGCACTTTTTGGAATCAGACGGAGGAACAAGAGTCATACTGGAGATTGTTGACCCTGCGGACTGGACAAAGGAGGTTCTCTATCAGGAGAGTTCTTCGGGAGGCGGCCTTTCGCGAAGAGGCCAGTGGTTGGGTCGCCGTGCATTCCGAAACTCGGTTGGAAGAACCATTAGAAAAGAGGTCTTTGAAGCCTTTGGCAAAAAGGCCGGTGGTTGGTTCTGCCCCAGCGGTTCGTCAGTCTCCATCACTTGTGCTAAAGAACTGGATCGCTGGGCCGGGAACATAAATGAACGATTTATTCTGTCCCCAGTCCGTGAAAGACCATTTATGGCACCGCCAAAGGACGAGGATTTCTGCGACTCGTAAGTATGCTGCCACTCGTAAGTTCTCTGTGAAGTCTTGGAATGATGACTTTTGTGTGATGTCTTGGTTTGGTAACTGCCTTGGTCGGACCGAAGGCTCTACACGCTCACATTTAAGGCTGAACCCGAGTTCTCTGTAAAGGAGACCTACGTTCTCATACCCCAAGGCGCGAGTGTTGATGTTTTCCTGTACAATATTTGAGCACAACAGAAAGAAACGATAAGAATTCTCGCCTTGATTTCTTCATAAGATTTCCAAGCGATTTCATCATCGTCCAGAACCTCTGCTCCCACTCTTCTCGTTTATTTCAGCGAGCATCCATCAAAAACTCGAGTGATGTCTCGGGGAAACGACAGTTTGGTCGAGAAAATGGGCTTGCACCCGGCGGCCAGCTGCTGAGTTCAGAAGACCGGCTATTTGGCAGTTCATGGCGATCGCAATGACCCACTGGTCGGAGGGAAAATAATTTTTCGGACACGTCGCTAGTGCAGATAAATATCTCTGTGCAGGTGAATATCTTTGGTGACCTTCCGACTCAGAGTCGGGTGTTGGGGGATTAGGTAAAACTGGGAGTACGAAATCTCGGTATGGGATCGTCTTTGCCGAATGTCGCCGTCAGACATATCTGTCCCTCTGCCCTGTCGTCCACCCTGGGAGTATTAGATAGGTTGCGCACGAGCCGCATGCGGGTTTTGTGCATTAGAGAGCTTGCGCAAAAGCCGCACGCGCCGCATGCGGCTTTTTTGCATTGCGCAAAATTACGTGGTTTCTGCCCTGTTAGCTCTATGTTTTTGTGAGCTCAGTATGCCCTCCGGTCTCCATGACACTATATTGCATTATTTTGAGTGGGTGTTTGGTCGATGCGTAGCCTGGGAGCCTTTTTTTCCGACCATCACTCCAGCTCCACCCAGACTTCCCACAGTTTTCGCGTCCCGCACACACCAGTTGAGGCACAGATGGGATTTTTTCACCCACCTCTGCTTATCATTTTATTCAACTACTTTTCTATCGATTTGGTTTCTCAATAATCCCAAGCTTTTGTTTCCGCACGCGGCTTCGCGCAATGCAAAAAAGCCGCATGCGGCGCGTGCGGCTTTTGCGCAAGCTCTCTATTGTGCAAAGCCGCACGGCAAATTTGAAATCTGCGAAGTTTCAATCAACTATTGTAATATAAGTGTACCTGAGGTGAAGGAGAGGCGCTGTGGGGAGAGGGAATATCCTGGGCACCACCGCTGCTGCGTGGCATACATGAAACTATGGGAAATGTGAGTGATGTTTTTTGATGCATGAAAAATCTGGCCTACCATGGGTGCACATCCAAAACACAACACTCCCGGAAGTGGAATATGAGATTCAGGAGGCATTAAATGGTACTTCGATAGACAGGAACCAAGACCAGCGAAGAAAAGGTCGCAGCTTTGCACAATGCCCAAAAAGCCGCATGAAGCCGCATGCGGTTGTGCGGCTTTTGCGCAACCTATCTATTATGACATCAACCGTTTGAAAGAAATCCATGTCTATTTGTGATTTCGCTTGCTGGCCCCTTTATATTCATACTTTTTCAAATTTTGTACAGAGGAAGCAGAGAACGTATTGAACGTTGCTCGTCGCTTCATTCGTTTGTTTCGCCCCCACGCGAAATAAATGGGATACGTGACTCTGAGCAGCGATCTTTTTTTCCAGTCAATCTTCCTTACCTGGCTCGACGTCGAATTACAACTGTACATTACTTATGTAATTACGCAGGTCGCAATTTCAGAGTATTTGGTTTACATTGAATGGAACGTCTTCGGCCGTGGACTTTGACCTATAACCGATCTGTGGCGAGAATCAAGACGGAAGTAAATTCATTCAGTTGGACGTGGCCGAAGTCGACGCAGTCAAAGCCGACGAAGGCAGGAGAAAGCGCACGGCCGATTGAAAGTTGTCAACACTGCTCAAGCTAAGGTTCTTCGGGGCCATCCTGACTGCCGCGACGGTTCTGCCATGTCCTCAACGCCGTCGGTAATTCGACTTGTCGAACTCGCTCATAGCTAGTCCTGAGGCCGAGGGGAAAATGATCTTCCCTTCTCCGATTTTAGTCTTGTTCTATTGAATGTGTGGTGCTCGAAAGACCATGTCTAAAGTCTATGAGGCTCAAAATACATCGGTGTGGTATCTAGTGCGTGGCCGGTATCTTCAAAATATTATCTGATTAGTGTTCACCTATCAAATTGGCAATAAGTATCCGTGCCGGGAAGAGAGACATGGACGCACGTAAGAGGTGTTCAGCTGATTGACGTTCGAGACGCCCATCAGTTGCAAGCTCGTCGCCATCTCCTGCGAAAAGAGATCGATCAGGCGCGAGACGCCCGCTTCGCCCCAGATGTTCGCGAACATGGGCCTGGCAAAAATACCTTCAGCCAAGAATGGAGGGAGATTAAAACAGACGCACGGCCGGCCCAGCCCCACAGCGCGCGCGCCGAGGGCCAGCAGAATTATAGCATCAGTGCCGCGGCGCACGCCACCGTCAGCATAAACCTCCATCCCGTCGAACACCTCCGGCGCATTTTTGCGTATGTCCATGAGGATTTCGACGGAGGTCGGAGCGCCGTCGAGGACGCGCCCGCCGTGGTTCGAGACGTATATCGCGGGGAAGCCGAGGTGCAGGCACGTGAGCGCGTCCTGCCATGTCTTAATCCCCTTCGGGACAATCGGGAGGGTCGTAAGGTTGCGGAAGGCGGCGAGGGAGTTGAGCTAGATGAGGATAAGTAATGTAGCATCGAGGTGGACAGGGAAGCTTACGTCGAAATTGGCAGCATGGCCGGTGCTAAGGTCAACCGATTTAGCGGATACCAGATGCGAAGGCGGGAAGCTTACTCTGAACCCGCAGTGTATCTCATCGCACGTGTTCTAATGCCGTTGATACCGGTATTGTCGACGGTCAGGAAGATGGCCTTGAATCCAGCAGCCTTGATTCGGTCGAGCTCGTCGATGACCTGACCTGTGAAAACCTTTAATTTTCGTGAACTGTTGAAAGAGCGGAGGATATAGCTCACTTGTGTTGGACCAGATATATTCTTGGTGAAACATAACTTGGTCCTTCAGCCCGGCTTTCGCGATCTTCTCGATAGAGAGAGTCGAGGATATGCTCGGCTGTTCAAGAATTTAAAAACAGGGGGGGGAAATATGGGAAGAGAAAACATACGGCATACAAAATACCTGCCTTTCCGGCAGCGGAGGCCAGCGACGCCTCGGCACTTTTGTTTGCATGCCCAGCATCGGCAGCAGGAGCGATAAAGAATGGTTGCGAAAAGTTGTACCCTAATATCGTCGTTCTAAATGTCGCGTCAACACCAAGTTGAGATGGCGCGTGCAGCAACGTACGAGGTTTGGAGATTGCTGACATCACGGAAACCGAATCCATTGAGTTTTACTTTGCTGTAGATCCCCAAATTCGCTTGGTATGCTGTCGAATATCCGTTAGACGACACGATCCAGGTGTTTTCGGTTCAACGTACTGTACTCGTTCAAAGCGGCGGTTCGGTACGACGCTGTCCCGACGGTTAAAGTGCTGATCCTGGGCGCAAATATGAGTCGAACTGACCATAAAACTTCCCAGAGAGCACATTTTTAGCAGCAATCTGCATGTCGTTTAGATCCCAGATATCCTCCAAAGGCGGGAGAACGCCAGTGGTCCAATTTGAAGTATCGAGCCCTGTATCAGGGAGACCTTCCATGTCAATCGTGACCGCGAGCGCAGGCTGCAGGAATGGGCATAGCAAAGACAGAACTACGAGCGACAACATAGTGAAGATTGAAGGAATGCCGATTCAAAGAGGGAGAGGAAAGAACGGCGGCGGAACTAAGGAGCACGGACGAAGAAGAAGGAACGGGAACCGAGTACGCAGGGCGAAGGATGAATAGTCATAAGTAAGAAGAATGATCATATGGAGCGCAACGGCGTGTCTTGTATGGTAACAGCAAGGTAACAGCGTGATTCTGCACGCGCTACTTGATTGGGTTGCGATGATGGGACTTTAGTTACCGGACGATGATGCCGGTGCTGGAAACGCCGATAAAGCCCTATGAACAGTACATAGTCTCATTCATGAATGTGATACTACGGGTCATCGACTGGGTGTTTCCTGATCGGATTATTAACCTAAAAAGAAAAAAAAGGCCCTCGAAGTAGACATACCATTGCATAATTGCCATACTCGCTGCCCCTCTCCTCGGACTGTTCATGTATCCACATGGAGTCCATCGGGATCTCCGTGTCCAGATACGGATCCATTAAAGTGGTCATCGGAGCCTGCGATTCCCACCTCGTCGTCGCTGCTATGGTGCGGGTTCGTTGCGATAGTCGGAGGATGTGGGGATCGCGCAGGTTCAGCATTAATCGTGTTATCATGACCGAGGAAAGGCTGCGGATAATGCCTCAGCTAAGAAAATATCAGGACAAGGCCGACGGTACGTACGCGTTCACGACGGTGGTCGCTGAGCCACTTATTATCGGCTTGGAGGAGGTAAATTGCGGGGAGATTTGGAAGATGTTAAGCAGCTTACCCCGCCCATCGTGTATGTTCCAATATTGACCGCGTTGGCCGCGATCATCATGCTGCAGAACGGGGTCAGTATTGAGGTCGAACAGTTAGATGGGAACCGACATGAAGTAGAGAGAGCCTGAGAAGTCGCGAGGTGAGTGAATGAAATGCACGAGATCAGGCTATGGAGACGCACCATCACGAACCAGGACGCTAAACAGGCTACGGCTGCGCGTAGCATATTTCAGGGCTTTATACGTCGTAAGGAGAAAGATCATGACGTCGAAGATGAGCTGAGATTCTTCTCAAAATATGTGCGCCGGGAACCAAAAGATGCGCACCATGCCACTCCAAGCCGCGGCGGTACCTAACGAAGTAAGACGGTCAGACATAAAATGAGTACCAAAAGGCGTCAGCGCACGTATGTCCCTGCGCAAAAATCTGAGCACGACACAAGACAGAAGAAAATAGCGCACGAATCATGTGGACTCGGGGTAGGACATCCGATTGCTTTCAAATGCGGGTCCAGCGAATCTTGATTGTTCCCAGCCAGCAATATATACTGCATCTACTTGTGAGCCACTGGAGGGGATAGGATCAAAGTGGAGCCGCTCACTACAGCAAAGCCGATAGCGGCGAAGGTCACGGACAGCATGAACGCCAAAATGATTTTACTGCGCCCGTACAGGGCATAGGTGCGCATTATGAGCATGGCTTAGAGGTGACTTCAGGCATTTTCTCCTGACATAGACGAAACGCAACGCACCCGCGACGAGTATCTGGGATAGCAGCACAAATAATGCGTGGTAGTGTCGAAAAGCCTTGCACCTGGTCACGGAAGAGTTCACCATCCAGTAATATTTCGACTGAAAACTTATCTCACATCTAGAGCGACAGTGTAAAAACGAAATTAGTCGGCGATGAAGACGGCGGGTACGTACCACCATTTTGTTCGGGTCAATCATGGTCAATTGCAACTCCACGAGGATTGGAATCGTGCCAATGAGCGCCGAATAGCGGTTAATGTAGAACAGGGCCGTGCCCCATGTTAAACCGGTTCCCCAGTACCGTGTAACCTCCTCCTCGAAGGTTAATGCGTAATCAAATACGAGGATCGCTGTGGCATGGTATAGAAGACGCGAAAATATACGAATTTCGACTCACTGAAGGGGATGAGAACAAGATAGCGCGAGATTTCTCTGGATGTTAATTTAGACTCGATGGCGTGTCATCATAGTAGGACTGATAACGAACAATTGTTGATGGATCTCGACTTCACTGAGACTTTCTGTCATCCCAGGAAGGCCTATAACGTTGGCACTGAGGACATTCGACCGGGGAGGGGGGAAGCAAAGGCTGGTGACAGTGGTGTTCTCAAGCGGAGTGGGAATTGCTGGTCTGATTTGGGTCTGATCATCAACGGTACCCACGCGCAAAAAATATTGATCCCGCGGCGGCCGCGATGAGAAAGATCTCTTCACAATCGGAAAACACGCGCGTACATCGTGCTCAATACTTGGGATTTGCTCAACTTTTGTCGTACTTTATGTCTTCTCTTTTACATTTCATGCAAGGACGGGATGCAGGCTGCCGGCTTGTGAAACGCTGGTCCCATCACCAAATTTAAACTGTCCGCTTAACCAACGCTTAACTGACAGGCCCGGGCTGCCCCGGGTGGCTTGGCTTCAAGCGGCCACCCTTGTGACTTTCCAGATTTATCGAACTTGCTTTCAGCTTATACTCCTAGTCATGCATATATAGTTTTTCTTGCTGTCTAAATGTACGCTTTGTTGGGGGAGCTTTTTCGACGCGTTTGTCTACTTGAAAACTACACGTGTTGTAACTTTGTGGAATGTTTTGAGCAAGGCCATCTCGAATTTCCGTCCCATGGTGCGCCAGTGATTACATACCGTGCCAACCTACCCAGATTTGCCGACGTCCGATGGGAAGTTGGCCGCACACCGGCAGTCTATGCAGCGACGCTCGCGTACGTATTTTCCCACTGTTCGAGAGTAACTTAGACTAGTTTCGTTCGGCTGGGCTTGCGCTTCAGAACGTCGTGTAATCGAGCCCGACCCGACGTTGCTTCTTTTATTTGTGTCGGGTGTCGCTTTGCCAAGTAAATCCTACGGGCTACACCTTCCTTCCTTCCTTCTAGACATATTCCAGTGTTCAACCTCGATGAGCCAGTTGAAATAATTACAAGGGTTTCACAGCCGCGGAACTCGTCAAATTCGAGACAGCATTGGCTCTCTCATCATGGCTTCAGTCTTCAAACACTACAACATGATTTCCTTCCCTTGGAAATTAGTGTGCGAGTCCCGAAATTCTCATTCCAAAGTTGGCTGTCGTTTCAGCTTCAGCGCCTCAACGTCCAACAATTGTTTGAGATTAATTTTAGGGTCATATTTTCTCATCTTGGCATCCACGTAGCCAACGAGAATACTATTCTAAGGACGTTTCGGTATGAATCTCCGTCGTTATCAAAATTCCCCGGTTGTATAAATACTCCCGGGTTCTTCCGCATCTCCAAATCCGCAGAATGTCCTATGTTAAGACTTCTCTTTTTTTCGTTCCTCTAAATTAGCGCCGGATCAACCAAAATGGATTTGTGAGTAATACATATGGAGCGCATGGGTTAGAATGTTTACAGTGCAAAGGACGAAGAATTTGAATCAATCTCGCAGACTTCGGCGTTTGCGACCTCATGAAAGTAGAACCTTTACACCAATGTTTGTTACGAGAAAAAGAATAACAGTGGAAATTCAGCTCCGCTAGATCTGCTGCACTTGGAGCTTGCGTTCAGCAGTATAAAAACAGAAAAAGGTGCAACACCCACATATAGTTATTAATGTGCACAGTCCGTCGCAATCACAGCGTCCAAGCCTTCCTCCGTTAACGGGCGCAATCCAGTTCTGAGATTGTCGATCGCCCTCGCAGAGATATTGGCACGCCACGCAAAGCAAAGGTGGAAGGACCTCATCCTGGCTATCCCTTCCCGCTTCCCGTGCCATCGAGACGCTAGTGTTTCAGCGAGAGCGGACGAGGACATCTGCGCCGTGCAATATCCGATAGTCATCGCACGAATGGCGGGCAGAAAACCACCGTCACTGGCAAGAAGTTTGAGCAGCTTGCGACAGTCTGTTGTTTTGTTGCCAAAGGCCGGACCAACTATTTCGACGTCTTCCAGGGACGGAAGGCTGCGCAAGCATAGATTGGACACTGTGTTGTCCGTTTTCGACAGCCGTATGGATTGCAGGGGCCAGGCAGATCGAGCGCCCAATGCAAGCAATCGGGAGACACCTGCGCTTTCGAGCCTGAGAGTTTGATCGTTCTGACGGCTGGGAGGGTGAAGTGGTCGAGCAGGAGGCCATCGTAGACGGAGGTGGCCTTAAAGGTGTGAAGAGATGCAAGCGTCAGCCGCAGTGACGGCCCCCATGACCGGTGTAATGTCATGTCTGCGTCGATATCGAGGACCTCCAGGTTTGGCGTCTGATTCAAGATTTCCATGCATTCTTCGGGATTGCAGTCTGGCCCCATCGTGAGATGTGTCAGCTGGATCCACGGTAGCGAGATATACCGTAGTCGTCCGGTGAGTGTCACCTCTCGGAGGGAAGGTGCCTCTCTAAATGCAGTCAAAAACGTCGATGAGTCGTCTTCCAGGCATATATCAAGTATCGTCAAAGAAGGAACGCGCCCATGGATCAGTTCTTGTGGGAAATCCGAACAGGAGCCATCAAACGAGAGCTCGAGGATTCGCCACTGGGATGAATACCGCAATAAAGCAGCAAATACCGGGGAGGTCTTTGTGAACATGTCGACGAATGTAAATAGATCCAATGGATGGTTTCCCACATGTGAAAGCCAGAACTGGAGGAAGCGAAGGTGATCCTTATTGGCCCAGCTGTGCATGTCGTCTATCACCATAGACGCCCATAGAGAACATGTCGAAGAACAAATCTCCTTCCAGTGTCTGCACACAGCCCTCAAGACCAAAGGACCGTCGTCCTTCGTCAAGCGAATGTCGACCGGTCCTTTCACATAATGTGAGAATATTTCACCTGTGATTTCGGGGGGCAAGGAGAAGATGGGGGGGTGCATGGCTTTTTTTCCGCTGTGAAGTCGAAGGCCGAGGCTAGGCTAGTAGGTCCTGGTGAATAAGGTGAGAAAGGTTTGGGAGCTCCTGTCAGGCTGCCGTCGCCGTTCGTCGCCCTAAACATTTCGAGTCACTCAGTACGTATTCAGATCTGCACCGCTAGAATTGATGCACCTTGTTAGCGAGGACGTTCCTTGTTGACCACCGGGTTGGCGACGAAAAAGGTGTCTGCGTTGTCGAAGAGCGCCGATGACATGCGCACTGCATTAACAACTTCACAGCCACAGATAGTTTGCCGGCCGTGCTGTCCCCGGGTATGACTCGGTTCCAAAGAATTTCTGTTTTTTATTTTTTGCTTTTTTCTTTTGGTGGTCCATGGATCGGAACCGAGATCTGTTGGAGCACGGCGAACTTAGCCGCACTGTATCTTGCCGTCACACGGCAGGATATGTTCCTAGTAGAAGACTCGTGCCAACCAGCCTGCCAGTAGTAACGGCATATCTAGAATCTCAGGGCAAGCACCCTGCCGTTCCGATACTGGCGACTGGTCACGCGAGAATGAACACAGTCATAGTTGCTCATGTTTTTCCTTCTGGTTATATTCAGGTCCGCGTACTTATACGTTTAGTACATGCAGTCGTACTTCTTATATTTTCTCTGTACTCGATTCGCCTCTCCTCAGATTTCATTTCGCTTGTTTGCATTCAAGCTAGCCAGAAGGGCAAGCCGATCTGATCAGCTCCCATCCCACGCTGGTTTCGAGGGAAAGTCCCCCGTAAATTTAAGATTGTCAATAAATCGTGGCCGGAACTTGGTCTTTTATTCTTCATGCACCATAGGTACATTTGAGCTCGAGGTCCGCAACACAAAGAGCGCAGACGCATTACCCACTGCGTGCTCCTAAACGTTAGGTCAGCCAAGTCGGAAAATTACGTGCTCGTGGTGCTTGCATCCTAACATTCGCAATTCGCATACCTGTCAGCCGTCCCCGAGGCTAAGCCTAGTGAGTTTCTCCCGTGACCGTCGAACGTCAATTCAATCATCTCCGAGGAGTCTGGGCCACTTGTCTGAGTGGGCCGACGCTGCTTACACGGGAACCGACCCTACCGCGGCGAGTTTTCAACAATGACGGTCGTAAAATTAAAAACGGGATGGCAGCTTACTCGAGCAAATAGTGATAGTCGGCGGCCAGCGGGAGTGCCGGGTGTCCGGCTAGCTCTCGAGTACACCAGGTCTGGCAAGGGGCTAGAGGACGCCGCCGTCAAGTCCCACACGTATGGTACGGGCGGGAGTGGCGGGTGTCCGGTTAGCTCTCAAGTATACCAACTTTGGCCATGGGCTAGATGACACCGCCTAGGCCGTCAAGTACCATATGTATGGCTGGTCTCCTAGCGTACTTCCCTTGGAGCAGTCTCTGATAAGCGAGTCGCGACGGCCGACATTCGTTGAGACCGTGATCGAAGGCAACTTGCACAGAACTGAATGCGAGGTATCGAAGCAAATTGAAAGCGGTCGTGAGAGGTTGACCGTGACTGCACTGGCGATTAGATTCCGCTCCCAAAGTCGGGCGACGTGCTGAAAATTTACCCACTCGAGCTAGCAAGCGACAGTGAGTATATACAGGTATAGTAGTCGGATGCGGTAAGACACGCTTAAAGGACTCAGAGGAGGACGAGGGAACAATTGTGGAGCTGAATTCTTGAGGCTTGTCGATGAATTGATCTTTCAAATCGTGTAACCGCAACGACGAGGATAGGTTCTTTTCATAGATGGGCCTAAGGTAAGATCCCGAGGACTCGAAGAGATAAAAACGTCGAGTCATTCTGGGCTTGCGGATGTAGAACTTGTGTGCACTGTGGAAAACTTTTGTCAAGACTTCAAAAGACTCGAGGAGGATGAACAGAGCTGAGAGTACACGCTGCCAGCGCGGAATCCGTGGTACTCATAATTATGAAAGTACACGGTGGCTGAAGCCTGAGATTCCTGAGACCAATTCCGTCCTATGCATGAGTACTTATGAAGGAGGCTCAGGTCACGGAGTGGATTCTGGAGGAGAAGCGCCAAGCGATCATGTGATCGACGCGTCACTTTTCTAGCTCTTTCCATGACTCTGACTCTGCGGGCTTCAGGCTGCCGAGATCTCGACGGGTACTCGATCTACAGATTCCATGGCGTCTACGAAACTTTCATAGGCGACCCACTGCCAGTAAGCGCTCCTCAGGCGTCCACCACAGTTTAGTTATCATCGACTCCACAAGCGGCCAGGCGGCTCGGTGGGCGTCTGTGGGCGTCTACATCTACCCATGACTAGAAGAAGCGGTACCGCGGTATGTGCACGGAAAATATATCTACATCTTATCATGATTAATACTCGCACCAGCGTTAGTGCGGGAGTTGCTCTAATTTCGTGCGCATTCGACCCGGAAGGGATATATAATTCTGCGGATCCTGATGCAGTAAGTACTTCATGGAGTGTGCATATAACACTCGGTTAATGTGTGTGTGAACCTGGATAATGAATCATTGACGAGAGAGTATGTATTTCCATTTTGCGCCACATAGTAGCTCATTCTCCAGATGGAGGCTAAAGTCAGGCTCGCATCTCCCGCCCCTGCACTGGCAGATGGTCTCCGCTTGGCGCTAAGTCCGATCTATGTCAGTAAGTTACAAGTTACAGCAACGGCTGTATATCTGATATGATACTTATTGACTCGCAAAGCCTCGCTTCTCCTTTAGGGTTGCCCGCTGTGACGCTCTGAGCAAAGGAGCAAAGCAAAATTTATTCCCGCCGCAATGCCTGCGCCAACGAGGATTCTTACCGTTCATCCCGGGAAATAAACTCTGCCCGGAGCTTACCCAGCGTATGATTGTTCCGCCTCTGTACCCTCTTGTCGTGGATAACCTTTCCTTATTGTGTGTCCGGCAGATTTTTCCATGCACACCTCCAATAGAGCCCGAGAGCTTGGGTACACAGGACTGTGATTCATTCCGGGAAACGCGTTTAAAAAGATGCACGCGCACTGCACGGATATCTCATTTTGGTGGATATATCGCACGGAGCTGTATACGGACTTAGCGTAAGTACGGACAACTTACGGACGCCGCCCCTGGACCGCCACAAAGAAGCACAGCCATATCGGAGTTCGGATATATCGGGCCGACGAACGACTGTGGTTTTCTCACATCGCATTGTCCGTCACTCCTTTCTTCCATACCACCATGTTGCCCCTCATATGCTTCCACGAGCCGCCGACAGCCCTCAGCCTGTCCGCAGCCCGTGCTGCTTTGGAGGAGGCCCTCAAGAATGCCTCGTCGCTGGCAGAACGGATCAGCACAGCGGAGGTCTCGCTCGCACAAATAGTCAAGGAGGCGCAGGCAGCAATCGAGGATATGCTCCGAGAAAAGGAGGGCTTGGAGGAGACGATAGAACAGACGCAGGTCAGTTTTTTTGGCGTGTTTGGAGTCAGTCTTACGAACAACGTGTTTCCCCCGTGTCTTAGGCGTACCTGTCCCCGATTAGGCGATTGCCAGGGGAATTGCTGAGGGAGCTGTTTATGTGGTGCTTTGAAGGCCATCCATGCTGCGCGTGGGTCTTGTCTGCCGTGTGCACGACGTGGCGGCACCAGGCGCTCGCTATCCCGCGTATCTGGTCCAAAGTAAGTCCATGCTGTTAACCCAATCGGCGTCTCTTCGGAGGCGCCTAGAGGGTCAAGATTTTAATTCTATTTGTAGATACGCCTGTTCACCAATCAGAGCTCGTCGCCCGACACGATCCGCTTGTGGCTCGAGCGCTCTGGTCCGACGGTAGCCCTTGATATTGAGATCTACCTGCGCGTTGTGCAGGGGACCGAGTCTCCCGTGGCTCCGTATCCACGCCGCCGCCGCGGTCACGACTTGTTCACTCACACTTTTGTGTCCGCGCCGTCTCCGTTGTTCGGGACAGGTCCGCTTGGTCCTCCGGGCCATTTATTGGTTCCGCACTTTACCCCGAGTGTTACACCGTTTATCGTCCCCCAGCCCCCGGTGCACCACCATCCCGGCGGGTGGGAGTCCCCACCGCCCATGACCATGTTCCACGGCCAGCCCAATGACTCTTCCGCGCCACCAAACCTCCACTGGGGTCATATCGCCGTATACTATCTCGTTCAGCAGATGCACCGCTGGGAGCGTTTTGTCTTTCGATTTGATAAGGGCTTTGGTTCCATTGCAGCTCTCAAGTCCATAACAGGTCTGTGCCTGGAATGTGCTGTCTTGTTGTCTTATAAATATGCTGACGGCTATAGGCTCCGCGCCTCTGCTTAAGGAATTCGAAGTCTCCTCCGCGTCGGCGGTCTTTTATCCGCACGAGTGGGGGTGGCTGCCGTCCTCCAACCCGTCGCCCATATGTCCGAACCCGCTTCCCAACCTGCAGACACTGACGCTGCAATACGCGCCGTTCAAGCCCACCTCGCCCGTGTTCCTCCAACCCGCCACACAATTACACACTCTCCACCTCCGAGCGCTCCCCGCCTCGCTCGTCCCACTTGATCGCATCCTCGCAATCGTTACGGCGAACCGAGGCACCCTCAAGGTGCTGAAGCTGCACTTCTCCTCCGTCGCGCAGCCAGTACTGCCGCTCCCCGCGTCCGCGTCCGCTGCGCCGCCACTTGCACTCGAGCATTTGGAGGAGCTTTACATCGGCGGGCACCACCTGCTATCGCAGCTCGTCGACAGCCTGAGTGTGCCGCAACTGCGGGCATTGGATGTGGACTTCGACGCGCCGCGCGAACCGGTGGAGGAGACGATTGGGGGCCTGTGTGCGCGCTCACAGAACCCTTTGCTTAAAAGCCTATCCATTTCATATGGCCCGCCTTCCACCCCCGGCGCACCAGGCGCGAGTGGTGGTGGAGGCGGAGGCGGGGGAGGTGGGCACAGCGCCCACAGCCATGGAGCAGGATTCTACTACGGGTACGTCTCCGCCGGGAACGTCGTCAGCTGGGCGTTCTTGGCGGAGTGCGGGGCGTCGCTGGAGGTGCTCAAGGTCGGCGGCGCGGCGCTCGAGGGGCTACTCGGTGCGCTGGGGGCGCCGGAGGACCAGCCCGCGATGCCGTCGCTCATCCCTGGGGGCGGTGCGGTCCCGACACCTGCAGCTGGTGCAGGGGGGTGGACGTGCCCGAATCTGCGGGAGCTGTGGCTGCGGGGGTGCCACGCGCACTCGCACGGGCACGGGCACGACGGGGTGGGCAAGCTGGTGCGGATGGTGGACGCACGGAACCCCGAGGGCGGGTCGCAGCCCCACTCGGTGCCTCAGCGACTCGTGCGGCTGGAGCTGGAGGAGTGCGTGCCGCTTGGGGGGGACGTCCTTGCCTGGCTGGAAGGAAGGATCGGGAAGGGCGGGGTGGTGTGTGTGGAACCGGCGGAGAGGTCGCCGATGGTGCATGGGCATGGGTATGTTTGGGCGGGGTGAGCCTGCCTTGCTACTCTCGTATTTTCTGATTGCACAGGTACTTCGGAGCACTTATATCGCTACGTATTAATTATTTTGCTTACCGGGGTCCCGCTTTACGCCCACGACACCATGCTCTCTGCCCCCATTTTGGGTCTCCCGTATTTCTGTCGACTTCCACCTACAAACGTTTCTTATCATGGGGTCTTTCGGTCTACTTCACTACATACCAGCTTTCGATGTACTACCATATACTTTATTGGGGTTGCGATGAAGTGTACTTACCTACATCTGTATCCACTTACCATTCAACTATTATATTCGCCTCCTCTCTCCTCCTTTTCCTTCGCGAAACCCGAAAAAAAAAAATCTCTGAAATCTGAATAAAGATTGCTCGAAATTAATTACCCTTTTTGGACTTTGGCGTTGATCCACGTCTCTTCTCTTACTTCTACGATCTACATTTACCGCTCACCCCAACCATGAGCGTCCTCCGCTCGTTCGTCGCGTCAGACATGTTCAAGTTCAACAACATGTAATTGTCCCCGTCCGCTCGTGCTGCGTAAGCTGACGGAGAACCCAGAAATTTGGACCTTTTCACGCAGACTGTGAGCTTTGCTGCGGTATTTCAAGACAAGTGAAACTGATTTTGGTTTTGTTGGAGTACGCTCCTGGCTTCTATTTGAACTACCTCGCGCGGTGGCCGGATCTGTGTTGCGCGCAGGCGGCGCCGAGTGGGAGGATGATGGGGTATAGTGCGGCTTCGTCCTTCATTCCCTCCGTCAAAATTCTAACGCCAAAACGTGCGTTTGCTTTCCCTTCCACTTCCAGTCTTCGGCAAGGCAGAAGGCAACCAGCAAGACTGGCACGGGCACATCACCATCCTCACCGTCGCGCCCGAGTACCGCCGCCTCCGTCTCGCCTCCGCGCTCATCGCCCTCCTCGAGCGCGTCTCGGACGACACCTACCGCGGCTTCTTCGTCGACCTCTACGTGCGGTGTACGAACGACGTGGCGATTGGGATGTACGAGGAGCTAGGGTATAGCGTGTATAGACGCGTGAGGGAGTACTATGAGAGTCTGGGCGGGGATCGGGGAAGGGATGAGGAGGATGCGTTTGGTGAGTGCTGCCCCAGAAAAAATCCTTTATTTCAAAGGAAGGGAGAGAAAGATGGCTAATGAGATGATAGATATGCGCAAGCCGCTGAGTCGGGATGCGGGGAGGCGGTCCGTAAGGCCGAATGGGAGGGAGATGCTCGTCAGCCGGTACGAGGTTTCTTGAGGGCCGTGTTTTTGGTGTGTTTTGCGCGGCAAATGGCACTCGCTTTCTTGAATTTCGATTCTTTACTCGGCTTTCACCGCGACGGCCACAAGTACAGGTCGTCCACGTCTCCGGTAATTTTTTCATCCAACGACTGCCTCACTAGTCGCACCTTTTTTTTTTTCCTTTTTCTTGTTTTACTGAACTAGGAATTGGAATTGGCTGAAAGCACTGTGCTCCCTCGTGGAACAAATACTGACTTGGAGTGGCCTCGACCGAAAGATACAGTCAAATCTGGATCCTGTTTTGCCCTTCTGGGTCGTGCCCAGTCCTGAATTCTGGCTACTTATAATAGTGGCGAGTCTGGTGAGGTTCAGCCAGCATGCGAAGCGTTAATTCCTGCCTCTCGAGAAAGGTGTCTCGTTTGGAAGGAGCTCTCCGGCGCACAGGTTTGACGTAGGAGCCCTCCCCAGCCCAGTGGCTTGAATTAGACGTTTATTAATCTTACGGGCGTTCTTTCTGCATTCCGGTGAATTCCGGTTTCCTGGACTCGCCGTCCAACGGCAAATCTCAACATAGCGCAAACAACATGGTCATATTCTTTCCGCCGCGATGATGATTCGTGGCGATTGATTATGTGCCACGGCCGGCGTGATGGTGGGATTCTTAGAAATGAGACTGATACGATCTGCCAGGAAGTTCCGAAGTACTCTAGGACGATTTCTCTCGTCAGAGCCTACTGAAATATTTCTCGACAGAGCAAACTTACGACGTACGAACGTTGAATTCGGCTGGTTTACTGTGTTGATCTCGAAATTCGCCCTTTTGGATTCCTTCGGCGTTCACATCGGCACTCACGGCTCGTCTATGTACGGTACTCCAACAACATGTGCCCCCGTACTAAAATGTCCACCAGGCAACCAGGGATGATTATCAGGAAGGAATGTCCATTGTTGTGAAATTTGAAGCAGTCTTTTTGCTTCTTCGTTCAGACCACCCCGGTAGTCCTCCGGCTCATCCTCTGCAAGAATGCCGCCGCCCCCACGCCCCCCGAGCATCCACAGCTGGTGGTCAGACAGCAACAAGCCAGGTGCAACGATCCCACTCCATCCGATGGCGTCTCGACTGTCGAAGCTTCTGTATCATAGACAAGTTATTGGCGTTATCAAACAACATCCATCCCATCCTCTCTCTGAATTCGAGCTCGATGCCTTCGTGCCATATCTCCCGTGCGTGTACTAAGCGGTGTCTTGTATCCAATGCACAATCACACCCCAACCAGATCCAAGCTACTCTGGAATTCCACGAAAATTTTAATCCTCAAAGAAATTTTGATTACTAGCAAAATTGGTTCCGGAGCACAAGCGGTGGTGAGAACAGAGTTGCCGCATGTGCTCGTCGGACTTCTCCAATGCCAAGATGCTCGAATCCTCGAACTGACCTGTTCTGTGCTGGAAGTGATATTCTCAGGGTCCTGGGCAATCCCTGGCGCCTATGAACTGAGTCCGCCTTCAATCTATATGGATCTAGCTCAATCTCTTTTACTCCTTCTGAGGCAAAGTTTCTTCGCTCTCCATCCTACAGCTCTGACCCTTCTTTGTAGACACCAAACTAAGGCAGTGTGCCTGTCTGCGATACGCGCACTCAACGAAATAACCTGTACACAAAAGGCTCGGGCCAGATTCGAAGACGCTCTTGCCATAGATACTGTTCTTCCAGCGGTTGTTGAAACAATGAATGCCATGCCGGACGAGCTCTCCCGGATTTCTCTCTGTTTAAACAACATCTGTTCGCCCCTCAAAAAACATGTGGTCGAGGCCATTTTACCCTACCTCGAGTAAGAAGAACATTGGAGTGGGTTGCCGACAGTATTAATTTTAATTGGGTCAGATCTCAGCACGTGTCGATTCAGGCAAAGGACACAATACTTTCGACTCTGAGCGATTTACGGCTTACTTCCGACTCGGGCGTTTCAGCCCAAACGCGGTTACTGCCCATTCTGTACAGTTTCGTGGAGTCACGCGATCAGGATGGCCTTCAACAAAGGGAGGAAAATATGTATCGATGGATATGCGACATACTCTACAGCATCGCCAGCCGTCATTCTTCAGTGCGTTCGACGGACTCGAGTGAATCTGCGTTGTCACCCAACTCGACTGAAGTCAATGACGCTATTGCGGCACTTGTCCGTCTGCTAGATGTCCCGAATGCGACTGTAATTCGTGGGGCATGCTCTGCGCTAGCCAGAATAGCTCGGCGCAACCCATTCAACGAACAACTACTCCGCAGCGAGGCCGGTCCTGCGTTGATTGCAATTTCGAGGTCCGTGGATGTTTATTTGATGAAGCCGTCTTTTATCAATGGCGGTGAATATCTAGCCACTCGCATATTGCGGACTTTGTAATGGAAGCTCTGTGCCAAAATCCTCGTGAGCCAACGGGCCAGAAAATACGAAGACATCTTGTTCCTTTCTTGTTTGTCGCAATTTCAGTTTTTATTCTCCGCTAAGAGTAGTCTTCTGCATAGTGCCTTCTTGGTGCTCTCTCAGCTGGCGGATCATGCAGCTCTCGAATCACAGCTGGCGAATCATGACAAGATAACCGCTGCACAGAATTTGGTCAAACTGCTCAGATTCGTGATGCCCACTCTCCATAATCGCTTGCTTCCGGATGCCGATGTAATTCGTCGGGCGTGTTCTGCGCTAGCCGCAATAGCTCGACACCACCCATTCGACGTGCAATTGCTGAGCAGCGAGATCGGCCCAGCTTTAATTACATTATCAAGGTCCGTGGACACTTTTCATGGGAAGTTGTCAGTAAATAATACAATGATAATGCAGTCATCAGCAGATCGCAGACGCCGCAATCGATGCCCTGTTCCAAAATAAGAATGAACCTCGGGAGACGGTTGGGCAGAAACTACGGAAACCAGTTATGCCTCTGCTGTGCAAACTCTTGTCCTCCACCGACACGAGCTCCCTGCATGATGCCTGCTTAGTGCTCGGTCAGCTAGGCAGATATTGTGGCATCACTCCAGACAGGCGGCAGACGGTGGATTCATGTAAGGGTCTGGTCTCCCTCTTAAGGTCCGTGATTCTCGTTCCATTTTCACATCCCTAATTGAAAAGTGCCAACAGCCACGAAGACAAATCCATTGTCTCAGCGACGGTGAATATGCTAGCACAGATTGCGCGCTGGCCGCACGTAGCTATTTCCATCGTTGAGAGCGGAGCTGTCGTCCCAATGCTCGTAACGCTATTGTCCTTCCGACAGGATGGGATTTTAGGGAACACTTGTACGACATTTGCCCACATCGCTTTTTTCTTAAATCGCAATACCATCGCGAAGGCACTGCTTCCCATCGTTTCCCTTTGCAGGTGCGACTGTCTTGCACTCTTTCCTGAGACTATGAATGTCTCTGAAGAGAACCCTATAGCCATGCGGACCCCGCGGTCAGAACAGCCGCAGTGTTCGCGTTTTCGGAGATAATACAACCCACGAAGCCAGTTACGGACTTCTTGGACACGGAACTTGAAGTTGAAACCAAATCATTACCCGCTGGGGGTCGGATCGCCAGTCTTGAATGGCTCTACGGATTCTTATTCGCCATTATAAACCAACGCCTCCGTCTTCTCGGCGAGCCTCTTTTGGATTCTTTGAGGCCTCGTCGGTTTTCGTACGCCTAGAGCTCATTTGCTACTCTCCACGTTCCTGACGCTCCTACCAGTGCCGTCAACGGTCATCTCGACACTGGCACTCTCGAGATCATATTTCCCATCTTCGTTGATCTAGCGCAGTCAGGCAACAGATCCCAGATGCATCTGGCCTGCGTGGTGCTCGCTCGTATGTGCCTCGACATACGTCGGCGGTTGTGATATCGGGAGCTTGATCATGAGTTGGTCCTGGACTCAGACATTTTACAAATCGCGAAGTTTTGAATATGATCACGTTAGCATCCAATTTGTAAGATCCCTATTTTCTACAGAATGGTAAAAAAAAAGGGAGAATCTGACGGCAAAATCTACATTTCGGCAAGGCTCTAAAGTTTAAACTGGGGGAAACACTAGTCTCTTATAAACAGACGCTACAACATTTTTTTGAGCTCGTACCTCGCTTTAGGGAAACACGCAGAAACTCAGACATTACCCCGTTCCTGAGATTTTGAAAGGTCATTAGTGGGGGCCTCGTATCTTTTCAATCTCGATGCGTATACTAGAGCTGACCCCGCGGGAATCTCTCCCATACTACGCGGATTCAACTTTGCATCCGATTTAGGTAATGCGCGGCCATCAATCGGCATTTGATTTCATCACTTGTTTCACAGCCGCTCTAGCGCTCTCCTTTCTACTGTCATGGCGCAAGAACTTCGAGGACAGCTCAAGTAAAACGATTCCGACCCAGACGCCTCTGAATTTTTCGTGGACGGTTTGTCTCTGCACTCAGAAAATTTGGATTTCCACAGCTCCGAGCCAATCAAATTTTTTGAGGCTAGCTATAAGTATGCTGATTTCGTTCTCTCTGCAAACGTGCGACGACGAATATTCAATAAACTTCTGGACATCTTCGATTCAAAGCCAGCAGCTGCCGAATATCTTCCGTGCCAAGCTGATGCCACCCGTTATGTAGCACCTTAAATGCTGCCAACAAGCTAGACTCGAACCAGTCCCAAGGGCGTGAGGTCTCAAAGACAGTCGTTTGAGTTATTCAGATGCCCTATTGATCGACTATCATCAATACTCAGAATAACGACTGGTTCGAGTCTACCAACAAGCAAGGTCAACAGGCCCCCTCCTCTGGCCAAAGTTAGATACAAGTTCTCCACCTGAGATCGCCTCTTCTTTTCACACCGCTTGCTTCTCTATTCCGTCTCACTCACAGCTTGCGTGGTGCATGATCTAATTCAGCAATGGCTACCAACCAGATTGCGTGACGATAGCGATGCTATTATTACAAGTCTAATGGTGACAATCGGCCGGCTCAGGGCTGACCGTTTCGCCTTCTCACAAATGCGTCCACCACGCCCCGAGAGTATCCATAGCTGGTGGTCCTCCAGTAACAAGCCTGGGCCGACCATCTCGCTCCATCCGCTAGCGCTTCGTCTAAGCAAGCTGTTGTACCATCGCCAAGTCATAGGAGTCATCAAACGACAAGGTTCGCACCCATTATCGCCTCAAAAACTTGATGCTTTCATCCCATATCTCCAGTAAAATCCTTCTCATCACATGCACCGATCCAGACTCATTCGAGTTCACAATGGCAGATCGAATGATATTCTTACCTCTACGAAGATCTTGATTCTCAAGGAAATTGAGCTCACCGGCCAATTCGAATTGGAAGCAGAAGCGATCGTTAATGCAAACTTGAAGTATGTTCTTGTCCGCCTTCTCGAATTTCCGGACATGCGATTATTACACTTGACTTGTTCAATACTGCGTCATATCTCTTGTCGCGAAGAACTAAAACGACATCTCATTGACGCGAATGCATTCTCACCTCTTGTATCCCTTCTACAGTGAGTGAAATTCCATTTTGTGATCTCATTGACTTTAAATTCCCCTCTTCAGAAACTCTGACACGGCAGTTCGTGTCACAGCAACCCATGTACTGGACGAAATGACCAGCAAGTCTGATTTCGGTGCCGATGGAAGCGTTGACATAGCATCGCTATCATTTCTCGGCGACCTGCTTTACTCGACAGACGTTGAGGTCCTTCACGGAGCCTGCCGCATCTTAAACAACATTGCTGGCCATGAAACTCTTACTGGGCTTGTTGCAGATACAAGTTCAAATTTTCCTTTGCCGCACTGTCCAGGTACGGGTTGTCCGCCATTGAGATATAATTTCA
Organism: Mycena leptocephala; assembly: GCA_029378395.1. Taxonomy (NCBI): domain Eukaryota; kingdom Fungi; phylum Basidiomycota; class Agaricomycetes; order Agaricales; family Mycenaceae; genus Mycena; species Mycena leptocephala. The sequence goes on along the minus strand of JARJLF010002737.1, from coordinate 7,972 downwards.
ACTCGCTGTAGAAACCTGGATGCCCAAGTCCGTGAGAGCCTTGTGCATCTTCTCTCTCGGATTAGCCGCCACAATTCCGTTCGGTCACAAGCTCAAATTTTTAATGCGAATATGTTGGCCCCTCTTGTGGATTTGCTGAAATCCACTGATTCTGAGGTCGGGGTTTTGGTGTGGACATGCCAAATTTTGGAGGACATTTCTTCCGATCAACAAATGATCCAAGCAATTGTCGATAGTGGGCTGTCCTCATACCTAATTCCGCTTTTGAGGTACATTTGTCTTCGTTCAATTTCCGCTCCTTGAATTCTGAAATCACGTATATTCAGGCATTCAAATTCATCAGTCCATGGAGCTGTTTTGTCTTGCCTGCATCAAATGGGTCAGTGCGAGTCAGAGCTTGTGGCCTATAACATCGTCGGTGCCGGCGCTCTTCCTCTGCTCCTCGATGTTCTCCGTTCGGAAAACAGTGAGATTTTGGAGTTGGCCTGCGGGATCCTCGGCCAGGTCGCATCTCACCCTATTCTGGTCGAAGTTATCGTTTCAACAAATGCATGTGCAGCTCTTGCCGCAGTGCTACGGTATGTTCATCGTCCGCTATATGCTGCTTTCCCTCTCATCTTATTACAAATAGCCTTCCGGAAATTCTGGGAACACCCGTACACCGTGCGGCGATATTTACCCTCTGGAAAATCAGCAGTCGATCTGAGGCGGGAGCTATGTCTGTCGTACAGGGGCTCAGTGGGCTTTTACGCACAGATAATATACAAGCCATTATAGCGGCTTGTGAGGTGCTCAGGAAAATTGCTAGCGAAGCTGGCGTGATTGAGGCGCACCCGTGTCTACATATTGCTAGTCTCATCGGGTGAGACATTCCCCATAGCATTATTTGTAGTACCAACTATTGACTGCTGTAGGCATTCAAACTCTGCGGTCTGTGATGCAGCGCTATGCGCCCTGAATAAGATCAGTAACGTATCGGATGATGGAGCAATCGCCGCCTCTGAAGCCTTCGTCTCCAATATCAACACCGCCCTGCCGAGAATCGCCGCGTCGCTGGGAACCCCGGATGTAAATCTCTTATGTCGGACTTGCGATCTTCTTCGTAATGTCGCTCGCGGCGATCACGCCAACAAATTCGTCGCTCACCCCGATATATGTGTGGGAATTATCACATTGTTGCAGTTCGTACTTTCGTTATTTCCGGTGAAAGACACATTGAGCTCATTGGCCGATCAAAGGCATCCTGCACCTGCAGTGTACCATGCAGCGCTCTCTGCTCTGTCCTCAATCAGCGCTCGATCTCGGAAGGGAGCAGAGGCAGCGGCCTCTCACGGTTCACTTCATATGGTGGTCGATCTTCTTACTTCGCGTCATGCAAAGATCCTGGAGATTGGCTGCCAAGTCTTAGCCAACATCGCCAGTCACGATACTCTGCTTTCAGCCGTCATTGAGGCACAGCCGTGTCTTCACCTGGTGGCACTTTTACGGTTCGATATTCAAGTTGCTCGTCTGTTAGTCCATCATTATTGATGCATCCAATAACAGACACTCGGAATGCAGGGTCTCCTTGGCGGCCATGTCCGCATTGTTTTGGATCAGCAAACGGCGGGTAGGTACCTGGGCGGTGATAAGTGCGAACGGCGCACTCCCTGGGGTTGGAAAACTCTTGCGGTCCACGGATACCGAAATCCTGGTCGCGGCTTGCCGGCTCCTTGGCGTCATCGCGGGCGAAGAAACGCTGTCGCACAGACTGATCGCTATTTGCCCAGCTTTGGTTCCTCTTTTGAGGTTCGTTGAATTTTACATGTATCCATTTTCACCTGAAAGTTTTTTTTTTTGGCTACAGTCATCGCGATGTACGCGTTCTTTGCGCAGCGACACAAGTTCTCTGCCACCTCAGCAAGTCCAAATCCGGCGCAATATCCCTCGTTCACTTGTCTGCGCTGCCTCTACTAAAAAACCTTCTCGAGAATTCGAACAAAGTCGTGGTTCATCGGAGTTGCTGTATGTTGGGCAATATTTTTCAACAAGAAACGCTCACGCAAACCGTAATTAACGTGAACGTGTGTTGGCCACTCGCATCGATTTTACGGTTTGTCCTATTTTTCTGGTGTTTTCCTTCTCTCTGATTCCGATCAAACTCCAGACAGGAGCCTTGGAAGTCAAAAGCGGTTTGTCTGAATCCGTGCTCGGACTGATGCTGATCTGATCTAATGGCAGTACTATCCGGCACAGCGCATGCAGGATGCGGTGCTGCACTACCAAGCGCAGAATGCCATGAAACTTGCGGCAGCATCCACTTTGTTCCAAATTTACTGTTCCTCAGAGACAGGAGCGAATGCCGTCCTTCGTGCAGAAGGCCTGTCTGCCCTAATCGAGTTCTTTTGTACGCTCAGCGGCAAGTCGGAAGTCGCTCTGCAAATCCCCACATCATCAGCAATATCTCCACGACGTCAGTTGTCTCATTCTTGCTCTGCCTTCATCATTTTTCAACTCGATATATGCAGAAATTATAGACTTACTCTCTCAAGCGTATCCTGCTATGTTAAATGACCGAAGGTCCAGCCCCGCACGCCAGAAAGACCGGGTCTGCGAGGATGGATGGCGTGTAGCCCAGGCCAGGATTCAAGTTAGGGAATTTTTCAGCTGGGGGTACCTACGCTGAAATAACAATAACGATTTAATGGGACCAGACCAATAAGGCTTTGAGGCATGAGGATGGTATCCGAGCTCACAAAGGAATTGAGAAAGTTGGATTTTTAGAAGGTCCCGAACAAGTGTAAAACTCAGCGTCTTTCTTTGCGGTCCTTTAAGCGCCTCGTCGGTTTTCGAGTAAGCATCTGACGTAGTGCCCGTCACAGACATTCTCATATGGATACTGGTCTCGGAATACTGTGTGGCAATGCTGGTCGACCTGGCGCGGTCAGGCTGGCTGGCGATAACGGATCTTTCAGGTACAGGCCCCGGACTTGTCTTTATATTCCTCGAGATAGTCGGCGGCTATAAATTTTATATCTGGACTTGCGGATGAACGAGAGGTTCCCCAACGAAACGGGACGGACCCACATAAAATGTCGGGGGCCAACATCCACGTCCGGCCGGTTGTTGCAGCACTGCGGCCTTCACATAATATTCAAACCTTCATTAATATTCTTACCAAGCAGTCTCGAAGCTGTCAGAGCTAGACCGAGATTGCGATGGTGAAGACAGGTTGTATACACCGAGATAAATCCACAGCCTTCGTGACCTCGTTAGTATTTGTTCTGTGCCTCCGAGTGGTCAGGGATCTTGTACTGAAGAAAAACGTAGAACCTTTCGCGTTGTAAGCGTACGTAAACGAAGAACAAAAAGAGTACGCCACAACAACACAACTCTTCTTCGTCAAGGAATGTACGGAGAACGAAAAGCCAAGGACAAGGCCAAGAACAAACCAAGCCGTCGTTTACGTTCGGACAGATTCCGTTTCGATTCAGTCGACCGACCGTTCTACTAAATAATGAAAATTAAGACGCACATATACGTGGGGCAGAACCTGGCTGTACTAGTAGCCTTTTAACCACGGTGCCTTGGTCGAAAAGCCAAAAAATACTAGGTTCCTGTATGGCCAGGCATTTTGAGTCTTCACGGAAGACGACCGGGCATTGGTCATCAAGGACCAATGTTAGATAGATGCAAGATAGATGCCCGCCTGCGAACGTGTGCATGTGTTATACCGAGATGTTGAGAACATGCCACGGGTCCAGTCTATCCCCGAATGAAGCCGACGAGCAGATACAGATACAGGTCTCCGCAGAGTTGCAAAGGAATAATTCGGGGGTGGAGAAGGAAGTGCGGCCTTAGAACGAGTTGACTACGCGAATGGCTTGGCTAAAAGGAAGAAGGGATCGCGTCAGGAATCAAGCCTGAGCCAAACAAGTACAACTCTTGGTGCAATACATTTTATAATGCTGGCTAACCTAACCCTCTTAGCTCCGTCTCCCTAGCTTCTATTCCTTATCCTGCTTGCGCTCTGCGGAATATTGACATTTCTGTGCAGGAAATACACTTGTTCACGAGAGATACGTGCAATAGCTCATAGGAGCTCCTGGCGTCAAAGGACCGTCGAATTCGGCGTCGATAAGCGCCCTCGACGCTCACTGGACTTCAATTCGTCTCTGGAACATTATCGGAGGAAGAAGGACTCGTCGGTACGCGCCTAGCACAGCAAACAGGTAAGGAACCGTATGGGGACCATGCGCGTTAATTTGATCTCGGTTTACGAAGCAACCGCCTGGTATCACCTCCCTTTCGACGAAGGAGCAAGATAAGTAGGAGACCACAAGTAGGAGACCAGTTTGCGTTAGACTGGGGCTTTGCATCTGATCCGACGTCCAGGCTGTACCCTGTGCAAACGAGCTCCGACGGGACCAAAGTATAGCATTTGTGGGCAGAGGTGCGTCCATCTTTGTCCCTCTGAACGAGCGAGCTTGGGTCTAATACTCCCTTACAGGCAGTAAGTGTGCCGGTTCCATTAAAGTGCCCCCTCTCAAGTACTTGACTGCAGATGAGCGCCAAAGATGAGAATGGAGGCCACGTCAATGAAACCACGACCGCACCCCCCCTCGAATGGGACTGGGATATTGAGCATGCTGACCGCAAACGGGAGGCCCAGGCTGATGCCGCCTTGCACGGTGCCATGCCTTTCGAAGTCGACCGCCGAGTCTTGAAGGACGTCGTACTCGAGCATATGAAGACGCCTGTGGCACGTATCGTGTTTCTTAGCGCGGGGACATTTCACAAGGTATGACTCTTCTTTGGCGACTATTTGTTATTTGACGGTGCCAGGCATACCTCATCACCCTCACCTCGGGCCACCAAGTTGTAGCACGCGTCGCGCGCCGCTTCATGCCGCGCCTCAAGACCGAGTCCGAGATCGCGACCTTGCGATATCTCAGGGAGAAGACGCGCGTCCCGGTCCCGGACGTACATTGCCACGACTCCAATCCATACAATCGACTCGGCGGAGAGTACATCCTTATGTCTAAGGCGAGAGCCAACTTTTCTTTCTCATTCCTCCCATCACTGACACGATCCTCAGGCGTCCGGGATCCCGCTATCCCAGGTCTACCACTCCCTCAGCTACGCGCAGCTAGTCCGGCTGCTGGAGAACCTCGCCAAGCTCATGATCCCGCTCTTCGGGCACCGCTTTCCACAAATCGGGTCCCTGTACTCTGGCCCCGACCCAACTGTATCCCTGCCCTTGACCACGCCTTCAAATGCGCCGTCGCCCACTCCCCTCATGCGCATGCTGTCCTTTTCCTCAGTCGATTCAAACGCAACCCCGCGCGCAACCCAAGAGCCCTACTCCGCCTTCCCCTTCACGCCCACCCTCACGCCGCGCGTGCCCTCCGGCGCCCTGCAGCAGCAGTCTCAGCAAGTCCACGTCGGGCCCATCATCTCCTGGCCTTTCTTCGGCTCGCACCGCGGCGACCTCCCCACCTCGGACGTCCCCCGCGGGCCCTTCCCCTCTACCCCCGCGTACTTCTCTGCGTGCGTCGAGCGCGAGGTGCTCGCCGTGCAGCGCGAGAACGCGGGCTCGGCCGCGGGGCACAAGCTGCACCTCGATCCCGCTGAGATCCGCAGCTCGCGGCACCACCACGTCGCGGGCGTGCCCGGGGATGAGAGCGACGAGAGTGACGAGTGGGGTCTCGAGGAGAGCGAGGACGAGTGGGAAGGCCCGGGGGATGCGATGTACCGCGATTATCGGAGGGGGCAGAGAGGCGCGTTTTTGGTGGCGCACATGCAGCGAGGGAGGATGCGGTGCGCGGGGAGCTGGGGAGATGGGTGCGCGTTGTTGAGAGGCTCAGCGAAGACTGGCGCGCGGAGGGGGAGCGCGCCGGCGTGGGGTGGGGCACCGCGCCTGAGGGTGGTGGCGCCGAGGAGTTCGCGCTCGACGCGCACGATTTGAGTCTCGAGAATGTGTTTGTGGATCCCGAGGATCCGGCGGTGATCGTGCGTCTCTTTCCTTCCCTCGTTCTTTCTTTCACATTTGAATGCTGACCTGGGGCACCCGTATGCAGACCTGCATCATCGACTGGGAGTCGACGACGACCCGCCCACTCTGGGCCTCCGCCCACCTGCCCGCATTCCTCCAGTCCTCGCCCTTCACCGGCAAGCTCTTCCGCGAGGCTGTCGCGCGCCTCGCTGCCTTACCCGCCGACTCCAAGACGGCGACCCTCGCCCAAGAGTGGCTGCACCATGAGCGCACGGGCATGCGCCTGCGCATGGCGCACCGCGTCGTCGAGTGGGACGGGTGGGAGGAGGGGCTGGTCGAGAGCATATTGGGCCCGGAGGAGTTCCAGGAGGAGTGGTTCCACGACCCCGAGGCGGACGGCGTGTGCGAGGACACGGAGGACGAGCACGTCGACTGTGACGGGAATGGGGAGATGGACGTGCGCGCGGGCGGGGGCGTGGGGATTGGACAGAGCCTGAGCCGGCGGAGGGACAGCGAGCCAGAGGCGGGTGCGAAGGCGAAGGGGCCGCCGAAGGCGAAAGCAAAGGGCGGGGCAACGACTGGAAAGCCGACGGGGAAGTTGTTTGCGAAAAACCTCGAGCGGGAGAAGGAACAGATGCTTGACATCACAGGGGACATCTGCGGCGGGCGCGGAGGCGAGCTCGGGCGGCGGCTCGAGGCGTGGCTCACCGTCAGCGAGAACGCGAGCCCAGAGGACGACGGGCGCGGCGAGGGGTGGCTTAATCACGACAACGACGCTCACGACATAGAAAATGGAGGATACGAGGCTGAGGCTGAGGCTGAAGCCGATTGAGTATCTTTTTTTGCATCCATCCAACTAATCCAAAAGTGTACGATCTCTCATCATAATTATTCTACGGCTCGGGTCTCTTCGTTCTACTACATTCCATTGTACAAAGTAGCAACAGTACTGACATTGATCAAGCATGGATTTTTTATATCTACGCACGCCGCAGAGCCCCCGCCTCTCTCGCGTCTTTGAGCGCCTCTCCGACGCCCTTCTTCCACGCCCCCAGCTCGCGCTCCAGCTTGACAATGTCCTCGCGCACGCCGCGCCTCACCAGCCCGCCCTCGTTCGCCGCGCCGAAGCCGACACTGAGCTCCGCGCGCGCGTGCACCAGCGTCTCCAGCGCCAGCCTCAGCCTCTTTGCGCCGCTCGGCGGGTACCGCAGCGCCTCCTCCGCCGCCGTCCCCGGCGCTCGTGGTTCTGGTTCGTCCACCGCGAGCAGCTTGCCGAGCTCCGCGCGCGCGATGCCCCGCACGGGGTGGCCGTGCCGCAGCACTTCTCCTAGGCCTGCGGAGACTTTGGTGGCGGCGATGACCGCTTCGTCGAGCGCTGTTTGCGTCGGGGTGCTTGCGAGTTCTGCGATGAGGAGCGCGGTGTGGAGGCGCGTGAGCGCGAGGAGGGGATGCGCGGACGGGGTGAGGCCCGCGGAGGCGAGGATGGGGATGAGCTTGGATGTGAGTTGGTGGGCTTTTGCGGGGTCTGGCGCGGCGTTAGTATGCGATGCAAGGGGTATACATAGAGGGGGGAGATTGACCGGAGAATTGGAGCGCCGTGGCCTTGTCAAGCGCCTGCTGCCCGATACGCACGGCGTCGAGGACTTCATCCGTTTTCTGCAGGACGGCGCGGCATTTGGTGCATCGCGATAGACTATTTTCTGGAATAATTTTTTTAAAAATACATGCATGGAGATGGGGGACGCTACTTGCCTTCAGTCGGCGTCGGACACATCCCGCCGCAGCCTTTAGGACACCACACGGACTCCCGTGGATCAATGTCCACTGTGGAGGTGCAGAGGCGCACGCACACGAGAAGAGGTACGTCTCGCGTAGAGAGGCCTGTCGCATCGCCTTCGGGAGCGTCGTGTCGACATACGCCGTCAAGATCTGCCCCGTTATATCAGTTTCCCAGCTTCCTGCAGACGGCGCTGGTTCTACTGACCTCTTCCTCTGCAG
>JARJLF010002736.1:0-30159 GCA_029378395.1 Mycena leptocephala | reverse complement strand
CGCGCGCCGATGGCCGATGTGTCCCGAAGCCGTAGTCGTCAACTACGAGGATGTTTTTGGCGTTTGTGGGCGGGGCGGTGAGCTGCTGGATCTGCTGAGAAGATCGGCGGGCTTGGGGAGTGGTTTCCGTCAGCTATATCGTTGTCAGTACAGCCAATACTCCACATGTACAGCCGACGAACTGTAGTAGCACTAAGTCGCTGGTAAAGTAAATGTCGTCAGCATCTAGTATGCCAAGATATATTGCAAGGCGTACTTGATTCCGAAGAACAGCGTAGAGTGTTTGTCGGGTTCAGACGTTCTTTGGCTGAGAAGAGAGCACTACGATCATCCAGGCATTGATATTTGCTCAATTCCAAACGCAGGGCCAACCTTGATGTAAGAAATCGGACTGGCCGGCTTTGCTCGGCCAAAGGGTGACATTCACGACTGCGCCAGCCACCTGCGTTGCAATGCTCAGTAGTGCGCGCATAATTTGTGAGAGGGGAGAAGGTTGTGCGCACGGCGTAATCCTTGATCGTCGCACTGAGGTCGCTTGCGACGTCCTCAGCCCACACAGGACCGTCCGTAACACGCCCGCCTGCGCGGGGGTTGGTTCCAGTAAGCACGGCCGGCGGCAGGGTGCCGCCATCACTGCGCCCGCCGGAGGTGTACGAATCCTACTTGCACGCGCCAACAGTCAGTAATGCATTCAATATATGGAATTCAAAACATACCCCAAAGGCGACCAACGTTTTGATTCCACTCGTTACAATGCCAGCATTCACGTTTGTAAAGGTCCCGCCCAGCTTGCCGCAGGTGGGCGTGATAGCCAGGTGGACACCGTCATTCGTCTGCCGCGGCACGTTTATGGCCGCGACAATGCATAAGAGTGCAAAAAGTGGGGTCCAAGATTGACGTACCATGGAGTGGTCCGAGTGCTCTACAACAGTCTACACCCTTCTTAATGCAAATCCCGGCGGCCATGGCCTGCGCAGGTGATCGTCGCGGTCCACTGCCGGTCCGAAAGGGTGCGTATCGGATAAATAGTTTGGAAGAAGATTCAGACCCAGATGCAAGTCGCCACAGTGTCGGGCTCAATCCTTAGCGGATGCAAAGCAGATGAGCCAGTGACTTCAGACAACTGCATCTAAATTGCATCCGAGTGATCGGCCCGATTACGGATCAACACAACTATGTCATTGCTGTCGGCACTTGCCACTTGGTCGGCACTTGGCGCAAATCACCAGACAAATTCTTGCGCGGCATGAAACCGGCGAGGCCGCCTCAACAGCGCACTACACTATTACTTCAAAACCTCAACCACCCCTTTCTCGGTGCCTGGCTGTTCACAACGCTTCAAGCCTTCAACCGATGGTAAAACCACTGTTCCAGTCAAATATCTTTACCAGTGTGTACTGGACTATGCCATTTGACTTTCTGACTTTACTTGGTTGTTTAATTGGTAATTTCTTCTGCTTTGGCAAGTAATTTATTGCTCCTGAAGTATTCTACTGTGCTCATGTTGCCCGGTTCAATGCAAGAATAGGGTCTGTCTCGCCATCTCGTCCTCCATTGTTGTGCCGCTTCACCAAGGACTCCGCCACGTTCTTCCTCTTCGGCTTCTGCGTCGACAGCCTCGCCGTAACCCTTCCTTACCCCACCACCCTGTCCTCGCCTTTCCTAGCGCTGGCCTCGCCCGACCCGCAGACGTCTTCACCGCGGCCTAGGACACCGCGATCAACCACCTCTCCTCGCACTCGCGCTTCGGCTGGGTCTGAGCACACGGACACGATGTGCGGGCAAATGCGGGTCGTTGATGCATACCTTGAGCCGATTATCGCTGCTGCCGGCGCCGGGACGAAAGGATGCTTTGGAAGGTGGTGATTTCTGGTTCGTATTTTGATAACATTCTAAGAGCAGAAAACCTGGAGGCTCATTGCTTGGAAGGAACAGATCCGGAGGTTCTAAAGGACGAGATGTGCGTCGACTTACTACTTTCAATTACTGCGCTTGCCTTTGCTGATACGCAAACGTAGGCTGAACATCCTCCTCGGTACGCCGCCGCTATATTTCAGACGCGGCGCAGGTCCGCAGGCTGTCCAGGATGCCGTCGTCAGTGCGAAGCAGCAAGAGCGCGAGCGCGAGAAGGAGGCTATTCAAGACGATTATTTGGACCTCAACGCCGACTTGTTGATCAACTCGAGAAACCAAGGGGGCAAAGAGCTGCGAATCACGCGGTGTTCAGACCAAACGGACAGTGCGCTCAGCGAGCTGGATGTCGCGGAGCTGGTGCTTGATGCAGAGGCGCTCTGAGCTAGATATCGCCACACCTCAACTTGAAGTTCCCCGTGCTTAAAAGTTGACAGTGAGATGAAGCATGTTCAAAATTCAGGTTTTACTAAATCTATATATCGCAGCCTTCGCGACGTTCACTTTAATCCCTCTCAACTTGAGTTATTTCAACTACATATGCGCCGGTTTTCTGGACCTGTCGCCTTGCCTCACGCGCATTGGACACACTTGACGAATTTGGCTTCATCAGCAACACCGAGCAGGGTCTTCGACGTGTTGTCCAAGATCTACCATTTGATATTCAATTAACGGCGAGCGACGTGAGTCCACGACTCCAGGGGCCGCGCCGTTCTCAGACGTGCCGAAGGTCATCTTGCCGCCATGGTCTTCGCAAGTCCGCGGTTGACCTCAGAGACTCCAAATATCCGATGCTCGTGGTCATGGCGGTCGAAGATGATCACCCCACCGAAAATTATCCGCAGAATAGCCTCACTGGCGGGCGACGGCATTGCATACTTCGTCTTCTTGGTTGGTTCTTGGGGCAGAAGTATGTTGAAACTGGCGTCATTTATCCTCGAATGAGTGCGCTGTAAATATGTCTGCCACAAGTCTGCCAGGAATATAAACATCAAGCAGATCCACTCGTTGCTTCAGTTGCTGGTGAGCAACATACCTGTGACTTGCGGGGGACAGATGATCGTTCAATTTGATTTTACCTCGAGCCTCTCAGCCAACCAATATTTCCGACAAAAACTCTTGGCTTCTTCAAGTCGCACCGACAATTCAACGCCACGCACATGTATTTCTCCTTCCTTTTGAGGGAGAAAGATGATATCTAATTTATCATGTAAGGGCGTGGTCCTCTGTGAGGCCACGCCTACCTCTAGTTCTCATGGAACTCTACAGGCACCTTTGAGTGGAACCCCCCAACGCCGTCGATGTTTACTTGTTCCATTACATATATTAACGGAGCCTGAACTCAAGAAACTACGAGGCAAGCACGTAGTGTATGCTATCAATAATATTACATTAACCTCAGGAACCACTCGGACTCCAAGAAATAGGAATATGCATTGGGATTACTAGTGGCAGAAGGTCATTGGGGCGAGTTATATTTGCCCAATCTTCAATCTGCCTTTTTTTTCAATCGGATATGCTCTGAGTGAGATTATTATACTACAATTGATGTTTGACGCCGAACTCTCCTCACTGGCGTGCTAAGAACACTCCAAAGAATTCCCGAAATATTGAAAGGTGTAAAAAGTGGGGAGTCAGAATGGATCGCTGGCTACGCTACGATTCGAAAAAAAAGGTGAACCTAAGACGTTGGCTTTATACCACTTCCTGAACAATGCGCACTATTTTATTTTCGAGGTGTTTAGCCACGAAACATGCTATCCAAGTCGTTACAGGTCTATGGGACTACTTCGGTGCTCGAAGATGCAGAAGCATCGCAGCGAACCATCCGCCCGCCAATCGAATCGGACATGGAGCCCTCGTTCTCCCCGTCATCGTCGGGGTTCATTGAGTCGCGTTCAGCGTGCCAGATTTTGAGTCCTTGCAATATGTTCTGCAGCCGGGTGACGGTGGCGAGTTCCAGTGAGTCCGCGGAAGGCATTAATTGCTTTTTATACTTTGCGAAGGTGTGTTCAATTTTTTGCCGGGCGATAGGATGGTCTAGCCAGGCCAAAGCACAAAGTGGCCTGAGTCGAATTTTTCGCGATGGGCTCTGACCTGGTCTTCAGTGTTAGGCCCCTGGGCATACAGTGACCAGCACGGGCAGTTTAATATTGTATTCACAAGGTCCGTTGACGGCGCAGCACGAAAAACGGCCTGAATGCTGTTTGCCAGGCGCAGCTGATGGGTGTGATGGATGGCTGAGTTGAGTGGGTAAAAGGTAACCTTGTCCAAGGTTTGGACGGCGTTGTAGGGTAAAACATTGGAGGTACAATGCTCGAGGTATTCTGCGACAAAATAAATGCTGGCCTCTGAAATCCGGTCGCGCTTGAAGCTGTACATTGCCCACGTTTCCCCTATTTCGTCTGTCTCCTGTGTGGTATTTAATTCGTCCGGAATCTCGATCGCGGTTTCTGTGGGGAATACGTGGTGATTTAGTCCCGCTTCCGCCAGCGTTCTAGAGCGGCGGGGCTGGATTATTCGTAAAATCTGCATCCTCAGGAGGACGACGATAGAGTGGATTATATGGTTGAAACGGGATTCTGTAGTTGAAAGTGCCTCTACAACAGATTCGATGGATGTCAAATGTGAATCATTGCCGTTAAGGTAAAGACCACCCAGCTTAAGGGATGCCAGGCGCCACAGCGCAGTGAACAAGTCTTCTCGGTGAAGAGTTAAAGGGTTTTGCGGTCCAATGGGCGGATCTGATGCCCCTTCAGATAGAGTTCTGGGGAAGTGGTTCCACAGGCGAATCTCGGTATTTCTTTGGGCCAGTAATGCCTTCTTCAAACCCGATTCGGATTCTCGTCGGTTCAAAAAGACGATGATGGCGCGGGGAATGCAGGCGGTATCGATTGGGCTCCAGAGGGAGACCAACTCCGATATGCATGTATCTAGTTTCGTGACATCTGTAGCAGAGTTCAATTGATCCATATGGGTCCATATGATGTCCGATATCTCGAATTCAATCCATCCATTGACAGAGGCAGGAACCACCCCGGAAATCCTGAGAGCGAAGCGTGTTTCATCCCAATGGTATGGAGGAGCCTCGAAGCGTGCCGCCTGGGAAAGGAAATTCAAGGTAATGTGCCAAGGAATAGTCAGATATTCCTCAATCAGCGACCTGAGCTCAAGAATACTGTTTCTACTTTGGTGTGGTGATGGAATGGGAAGGTTGGAAAATGTTGCCTGTATCCTATTCAAGGAAGACCCGATTTTTTCCAACTCAGAACTGCCGTCCTGGATGTTGGAGTTGCCTTCATAAGCTACGAGACATTCTCGGAGCTTGAAGAGGTGTCCTTTAATAGCGAAGAATGTGCTCCATTGTACCATTGCCCATGCTGATATGAAGTACGGAGCAGTGTCCGAATTTGCGGGTAACATGGGACGATGCGGGAAGGAAAGAACAAACGAAGTCGCCGGATCACGAAACATTGAACGGATACAGGTCGCAAGATCCAGAGTATGGGCAATGCTCGGCTCGTCGGATGACTGATTGGAAATAGACAGACTTGCAATGGCCCAAAAGGTCTTATAACAAGCAATTGCGCGCCGTTGACTGGCAGCTGGAGACAAAATGCCAGCGTGACTGCTGTCCAGAAGTGCTCCAACGCGATTGAGTAGTTGGACATCGGGATTGCGAATAAGAGCCCGAACGTGCTCCTGATACGCATAGCGGTGGCCATGAGGGCCCCATAGAATGTCTGGGATCGCCTCGACGAATGGCTCCAACTCGACATCATCAGCGAGCGACTTCATGGTCCACACGAGGGCTTTATAATCCCTTTGTCGGGAGGTTTCCATTGCTGTGCGGGCCATCGCTTCCACCATAGTTTCGTCCATCAATGACAGAGAGGGTTCGAGGACGATATTCTCGGACTCAATGTCTGAGCCTGGTCCAACGGCGGCCTCGGTGGCCAACCCACGACGATGATACCAAATCCTCTTGAAGGCTTGGAAAACCCGCCAAAAAGCCCCAGATAGCGGTGTTCGATACGGGCAGTCGAGATAGCGTAATGGGAGAAGGGTGAATACCAAATATACTGATGCGACAATGAAGAGAACCACGGCGGCGATGATCATCAGAATCCTATTCACTGGGATGAGGAAGGCAATGAGCCCGCAGAAGAAGAGAAACAGTGAAGTGTGAAGTAGGAGGGGGATAATCTCAACCACGGTGTGCATCTGGAAGCGCTTGAGCCCGTAGTAAAGATACGAGAAAATCCGGGCTCGTATAATCGGTGCAGAGCGCATGTCAGCCCTGTGCAGGAAATCTCGGGACCATTGTTGGACCAGAGTTGCAATGAGCGCGCAAGCGAGACTAAAGCCTAGGCTGATAAACCACAGCCCGTTGCATACAAGGGAAGCTGGGGCCGGGGTGAATGGGGTGGATTGAGTGATATTGAATGTGCTTCCGTTCGCGGATGCGGCGATTTGCTGCGATATTTGGGCTAGCAGTTGGACTGTGAGATCACCTGAGTCGGGGTTGAGCAATCTGTAGCTCTCGATGATAAACGCCGTCAGAATGGCAGAGAAGAGAGCAGCCTGTGGGTCTCAAGTCAAGACTGTTATTTCAATGAAGATATTTCTCACGAATATGAGGAGTCCCTCCATATCGCTTTTCCAAGTCTCCACCAAAGCTTTGTCGTACTTCTCTGCCTCCGAGACGTACACAGCCCACAGCTTCGCGGCTGCGGCCTCCTCGTCGCGATTGATGCCTACGGAGACGTTAGAATGTTCCTTTCAAACCCACAAGTCAAGCGCACCTTGCTTCTCCTCGACTCGGCCTTTTCCGCGTCAGCCATAAGTAAGATGCAGGGGGTTTCGTGGTTTTCTTCAGATGACGCCGCTGTCGAGAAAAATGATGATCATGATGCCGTTCGAGCGCTAAACGGTCTTAGCCGCTCGACGGGCGTCAATCGGCGCACTGAGACACTGAGCCATCTAATAAGCAGATGATTTTCATGGCAAAGATTTCCCAAAATCTTTGCCTTCGGTCTTGGTGTAGCGATGATTCTTACCAGGCCAATTTTGTCCGAATTTCCCGAGTCTTTGCTCGACCACATAAACCACACCAATTTTCAGCAATTTTTCCATGTTGGCGGCGGCGGCGGACAAATAACAGATGGAGAAATTCCCTGAGGAGATATCTCCCGCTTTATTTCAACCAATTCAGCACGATGGATAATATTAATAACGGCTGGATTTACCTCCGAAGTCTGTGTCATGGTAGTTATCATCCCAACGATTGACCACGATGAAAGGTTGAACCTCTGTTAAGATCCATAAACTAGAGAAACTGAAGAAAAAAATCGGACTAGCCAACAACATTGTATCCAGAGATTTATGGCAAGGGATAAGCACGACATCAGTAAATTTGAGGATACGCGAAAAGGCGGGTATATGCAAGCCGCCGAGTTCGAACGTAATGCCAATGGAACGCGGAAGCATGTCAGACGTTTCCCGTCTCCGAGTCCACTGTCCTTCGAGGTGAAATTGAAAGAGAAGGAGAAAGAACGAGGGAAGTTTCCTCAAAAGGTACAAAGGAAGCGGGAAGTTTAGAATCCTGATTGGATGTGAAGCTCTTAGCCGGACAAAAGGTCACCAAGAAATGTCCACAGTGAAGGAGCACGGTGTGATGCACTCAGTACTGGCAGCTCGGAAGACGACAAGCCAACGACAAAAATATTTTCCAGGTGCTGAGAAAGCAAACTTCCAGAATCGAGAAGGCTGCGAGGCATGTATTTTGTACATAGTATTTCACTCCATGTAGTGTTTTCTGTAAGGATTCCAGCGAGTTTAGCGCGGTTTGTTGCAGCGACATGAGCGTTCAGTCAAGAGCAATCATCACATGATCGCATTCTCTTTTCTCTTTCCCTCATGTTCGCCGTTTCCTTCTCCGCTCTGCCCCAACATGTACATCCCAGCGCCGCATAGACAATGCATTCAGCGAATGTGCTCCCTTGACCAACTCGTATCCCGAGCCCTCTGGTTCTGGTAGTCGAAGGGTTTTGCTCGCGGACGACTGGTTGTGGCTCCCTCGCGGAAAAGGGCTCGGTGCTTGAGGATAATGGCTCGTTTTCCTCCAAAATTTCCCAGCGCTCTCCAACGCCTCGACCTCCCGCCGGACGATGCCCAGGTGCTGCTGGTATTCAAGCATGCTGCGTCGGGGTGGAGATCGACGACAAACAGACCTGAAGAGATTTGAGGTGAAGCGGAGGCTGAAGAGGCGTATGTGAGCCGCGAAGACTGGCGTGCGGTGTGCGCGGTGCCGCTCGAGCATCACGCGGAGGAGTATGACGAGAGCGACGGTGCTGGCGCCGCTACTGTGGCAGATCAGCTTGTCGAGGGTGACTCGGACGCAGACGAGGATGAAGACGAGTACCAACAGCACGCCGAGCCTAACGCTGACTCGGACTCAGACTCGGACGAGTACATGGAAGGGCCATCCACTCGGCGACGTATCCGCATGACTGCGAAACGGCGCGCGCGCTCCTCCTCCTCGTCTGCTTCCTCGGTCGGCCTACCGGATTAGAAAAGGCGCAGAAAGCTCACCGCGCGACAGACCGAAGCGTGCCTCGCCATCTACGCGCTCTTCTTCCCCTCTGCTTCGGAAGAAGAGCTGCCTAACCAACATATTGGGATCAAGGACGTGCAGAGGCTTAGCAAGTTGATTGGGGATAAGCTCAAGGGGGACGAGGTGCGTGTGATTTCCTCCCTTCTCCGTCGTTCCACCCTCCCTTCTTTAATTCTCTCGTCTCAGCCCTAATTTTTATGAATTCTTGATTTATATGGCATGCAGATTCGAGATGCTCTCTGAGTTCTCCACCTCGCCCGATAAGTCGATGAGCTTCGCGGAATCTGGGGACATAATGCGGGCGGTGAAGTTAGTATGATGACTTGACGATACTCTTATGGAGCTGCGATGCACGAGGACCGGAGAGCGATGGGCGGGACTAGGGAGGCGCGCGTGCGATTCGACGCGAGCCGACGTAGGCGTGTGTACGGGTCTCGGGCGGTGTCTCGGGCTGCTGGAGAGGCGCTGCAAAGTGTGCTGCGGACGAGGATGAGGAGAACGTGGAGACGCGCGCCCCTCTTCATCCTCGTTCGTATGCTGCGCACGGCGAAGGGTGGGAGACACGACGCGAGTAGGATGGAGTCGGCGCGACGCAGGGGGCAAGATCATAGTGGAGGACGCGCCTGCCATCGACGTCTGCAAGAAGGGAACGAGGTCTGCAAGAAGGGGACGGGCCTCCTCGTCCTCATTCTCATCCTCATGCCATGCGACGCGAAGGTGTGCGGAGGGGGGGAGATGAGGAGACACAAGGTCTTGAGCAACGTGGGGTCATCCTCATACGGGGTCTTGGACCGGAGTGAGGCTCGCGAGCGGAGGCAGGAGGTTTGGGGCGGAAATGCGAAACTAGCTTCAACTCCCCGGGCCTACTGGGCTTGCTAGCGATAGGGTTTCGGCCTCGCCCCTCGACGTGAAGCTGAGCGTCTGTCGTTGCTGCATTCGACATTACTATGCGTCTAGGCGCGGACTCCCTTGACTCTCTTAGTCTCACGTCCACTTCCCGGACATATTTCGTACGCTCTGTACACGCAGACACGAATGTAAAGTCGCAGCAAAAATAAATTATATTTAATTGATGGTCTCCCCGTCTTATTTCCTTCCCTTCCTCCCGTTACTACGTCAGTAGGTAACGCGCGCATTCTCTGCATGTCGTCCCCCCGCACTAGCATTCCTCCCCCGCCTCTCCCTCGCCCACAACTCGTGCTTCAGCTTCAGCCGAATCTCCGCTTTGAGCCCCGCCAGGTCCCTGACCAAGTCGGGCTTGGTGCCCTCGTCCCAGCGCGCGAGGGCCCAGGTGCGCATGAAGACGGAGGCCTGGGGGAGGAGTTAGCATGTGCTCGGTACGTATAGTGTGGAGCCGTGAAAGAAGGAACGAGAGAGGAAGGAAGAAGGAGGAAAGAGGAAAGAACGACGCGTGCGCAGCGCGGACAAATGATGTACGCAGAAGAAGGAAATCGCGTCACCGTGCCAGACGGGCCAACAAAAGAGAGAAGGAAGGCACAAGAAGAAGCCCGACGTTCACCTTCATATTCCCCCTCCCTGCCCACTTGCGATACAGCCCCTCGTGTCTCCGTGCGACTGGGCGGAGGATGCACCTGCGAACGGGGTACGCATCAGCACTGATCATTAAAAAGAAACAAAGCGACGAGGATAGAGAGATGAGATAGAGAGGGAGACAGCACGCACCTTAAGATCGCCTCCGGGTATCTCTCGCTCGGTGTGCCCCACATAGTGCGCGAGCGTGGGCGTCCACACCTCCGCCTTTCCTTCCTTCTCCTTCTCCCCCGCCTCCTTTGCATCTATCCCCACGCTCCCTCCCTCACCCTCGCCCTTCCCCATCCGCCCCGTCGAGCTCACCATCCCCAGCGCAACTCTCGCGACCCACATTCCCGCTGCCGCCAACAGACTCCGCCCCTCTCAAGTTAAGTGAGAGTAGGCGGAGACACAGGTAGGTAGGGAAGCGGAAGATAAGACACGCCTCGTGCTGTCGGAGATTTGCAAAAAGTTCTCGATGGCGGGGGAGACGAGGCGCGTGGAGAGGAAGGGGTCGGTGTGGCTAGCGCAGAGGAAGAGCGTTTCGGAGAGCCCGGAAGCGGTGTGGACCTGGAGGGGGAGTTGGCGTTACAATATTGATATGGATACGGAAAGACATATTGGTGGACCTAACGTACCTGGAGGAGCCAGTCGTTGAGGAGGGCACGCATGGACCAGGTGAGGGCGGGCCGGGAGGCGATGTAGTCGGGGGAGGGAGTGTCCTGTGGGGCGTCACATCAGTATAAGCGACGAGATAAACGAGTGGGAGAAAAGAGGGAAGAGTGAAGAGACGCGCACCTCAGCCTGTCTGAGGTACCGCTGTATATCTGCGACGTACTCGGCCGCCATTAGCGGGTCGTCGATGTCCGCCGCGTCGGGGTCTTCCCATTTGCCGTCCGCTTCGTCGTCGTACGCGCGTAGTCCCGCCACCATATCTTCAGGTAGGACAGACGACGAGGTGCATCCTCCGGCCCCACAGACGACGTTCGCGGGCGCTTCGCGAGGGGCTCATTATCATCCTGCTCCGGCTCAGAGTCGGCATCGAGGTCTACATATTTGTCTTCAGCAGCTTCCTCCTTGCGGTCGCGCTCTTGCTGCCTCGCACTGACAGGTATCAAATACGGCCGGCTGGACAGTCTACGGACCTGCGCCTCGTCTGGAATATGCGCGATGTCTGCATGTATTCATCTCAGCGGGACGCGAGTCTGTGCCACCGTGGTCGCGATCTTGCGCCCACAGTGACGCTGCGCGGTGTTCGTGTTAGTGCTTGCGCATTCTGCCGATTCCTATGGTTCGGGCGGTAGACTTTGAATGCGGATGAAAGCGAGGATACACCCGAAAGGGCAGCGAGATTCTGGCTTTGATGGTAAGACTAATAGCCGCGCGCCCGGCAAACTCCGGCGCTTGATGTCATACCTCCATGCCGCCTTCCGAGTCGCGGCTTTCTGCGAGGCACACTCTGGATTGCTGTTCAACTTCCTGAGCCGCCACTCCCTGAACCGCCACCTACTGGCTTCGCTCGTGCGGCCTCGACGCGTCCCGCCGCAAGTTCTTGGGCCGCAAATATTAATTGCGCAATTAGGCAACAATCAGGTTGATCAACTTGAGATACACTGAAACAGACTAAGCAGCTAGAGGACAATCAGCAAAGAGCTACGAATTCATGCGATGTTCAGGCGACACGGGCAGCACACTCAGCCGGCTGGATGTCACGGAGCTGGTGCACGATGCAAAGGAACTGAGGAGCTAGATTTTGCTCTACTTCAACTTTCATTGTGCTTGACGGTGAGATGAATCGTGTTCAAGTTCAGGTTTTACTGGACGTATCGTGAATTCCACCCCACTCCTCTGACTTTTATTCTAATTTTTGGGCTGTCGTTGGTCTCGCCGTTTTTTTTTCTTTTTGGACCTGTCGCCTTGCCTCATGCACGCAGTGGGCACACCTGACAATTTGCCTTCATCAACACGCCGAGCGGCTATCCTAGTGGGTCTTCGACGCGTCCAAAATCAACCCATCGGTATTCAATTACCCAACAACGTCCACGACTCGTGGAAATATTCCAGGGACCACGCCGTTCTCAGACGTCGCCCGCCAGTGAGACTATTCCGCGGATGATTTTCGGTGGGGGGATCGTCTTCGACCGAGCATCAAGGATTTGGAGTCTTTGAGGTCAACCTTGGTGTGGACTGAGCAGTGAGAAGCTCGAAGACCAGATGAGGTTCGTTTGCATCTTTCGTCGTTCTTGGTTAGTTCTTGGGGCAGAGGTATGTTGAAACTAGCCATTTATCATCGAATGAGTGCGCTTATGTGTACCAGGCATAATACGGTGCGAGAGATTATCAATCAGATCGTAGCACTCGCTGCTTTAGTTACCGGCGAGCAACATACTGTACCTCTGACTTACGGGAGAGAGATGATCATAGAAAACTGCGGCAATAACTCGAGGCCCTCAGTCAAACTGGTATTTCCGACAAACACCTCAGGCTAGCTTCTTCAAGTTGCACCGATGATTCAACGCTACGCACATGTATTTTTCCTTCCCCCTCCCTTTTGAAAGAAAAAGAGAATATCCAATTTATCATATAAGCCGTTTATGTCCTCATTCAACTCCACATGCACCTTTGACCTTATTCCATGAACGGAGTGTGAGCTCGAGAATTTACGAGGCAAACATGTCCATTAGTTCTCCGACTACTGATGGATCAACTTCAGGAATGCCTCGCACTCCAAAAAATATCAATTCGTATTGAAAGTTAGTAGAACATCATTCGGGAGGGTTAAGTCAAACATATCAGCGCGATCTTCAATCTTTGTTTTTTATCGCCTGGATATGCTCTGAGTCCAATTATTATACATGTTTGACTCCTCGCTGACGTCCGAAGAACACTCCAAAATAAATGGGGGGCCGGAATGGAGCGCTACGATTCGAAAAGAAGCTGAGCCTAAGATGTTGTTACACCACTTCCAGAGAAATGCACACTATTTTATTTACGAAGTGTTTGACCACGAAAAAATGTTATCCAAGTCGTTACAGGTCTATGGGACTACTTCGGTGCTCGAAGATGCAGTAACCTCATGGCGAACCATCTGCGCGTCAATCAAATCGGATACGGATTTCTCGTTCTCGTCACAGTCGGGGTTCAGTGAGTCGTGTTCGGAGTGCCAGGATTTGAGTCCTTGCAATATGTTCTGCAGTCGGGTGACGGTGGCAAGTTCCAGTGAGTCTGTGGCAGGAATTAATTGCTTTTTATACTCTGTGAAGGTTTCTTCGACTTTTTGCCGAGCAATAGGATGATCTAGCCAAGGCCATAGGGTACTATCCCCTGAAGTGACTTTTTCGCGATGGGCTCTGACCTCGTCTTCAGTTTTAGGCCCGTCTGCATAGAGCGACCAGTACTGGGAGTTAACGATTCCGGTTAAAAATTCAGCGGACCGCGCAGTAGTAAAATTGGCCTGAATGCTGTTTGCCAGGTGCAGCTGATAGGTGTGATGGATGGCTGAGTTGGGTAGGTAAAAGGTAACCTTGGCCAAGGTTTGGACGGCGTTGTAGGGTAAAACATCGGAGGTACAATGCTCAAGGTATTCTGCGAGGAAATAAATGTTGGCCTCTGAGATCCGCTTGCGCTTGAAGCTGGACATTGCCCACGTTTCCCACGTTTCCCATATTTCGTCTGTCTCCTGTGTGGTATTTAATTCGTCCGGAATCTCGATTGCGGTTTCTGTGGGGAATATGTGGTGATTTAGTCCTGCTTCCGCCAGCGTTCTAGAGTGGCGGGACTCGATTATTCGTAAAATCTGCATTTTCAGGAGGAGGATGATAGAGTGGGTTATATAGGTGAAACGGGATTCTGTAGTTGAAAGTGCCTCCAGAATAGATTCGATGGATGGCAAATGTGAATCGTCGCTATCAAGGATATGATTCACCTCAAGGGAGGCCAGACGCCACAACGCGGTAAACAAGTCCTCTCGGGGAAGAGATGGATTATTCGGCGGAAAATTTGATGCCCCTTCAGATAGAGTTCTGGGGAAGTGGTTCCACAGGCGAATCTCGGTATTTTTTTCGGCCAGTAATTCCCTCAACCCCGATTCAGACTCTCGTCGGTTCAAAAAGACGATGATGGCGCGGGGAATGCAGGCGGTATCCATTGGGCTCCAGAGGGAGACCAACTCTGATATGCATGTATCTAGTTTCGTAATATCTGTAGCAGAGTTCAATTGATCCAGATGGGTCGATATGATCTCCGAGATTTCAAATTCAATCCATCGATTGACAGAGGCAGGAACCACCCCGGAAATCCTGAGTGTGACACGTGTTTCATCCCAATGGTATGGGGGAGCCTCGAATCGTGCCGCCTGGGAAAGGAAATCCAAGTTAATGTGCCAAGGAATAGTCAGATATTCCTCAATCAGCGACCTGAGCTGAAAAATACTGTTCTCCCCCGGAGTGGCGATGAAATGGGAAGCATGGGAAACTTTCCCTGTATCCTATTCAAGGAAGACCAGACTTGCTCCAACTCAGAACTGCCGTCTCGAATGTTGGAGTTGCCTTCATAAGCTACGAGACATTCTCGGAGCTTGAAGAGGTGTCCTTTAATAGCAAAAAATGTGCTCCATTGTACCATTGCCCACGCTGATATGAAGTACGGAGCAGTGTCCGAATTTGCAGGTAACATGGGACGATGCTGGAAGGAAAGAGCAAACGAATTCGCCGGATCACGAAGCATTGAACGGACGCAGGTTGTAAGATCCAGAGCATGGGCAATGTTCGACTCGTCGGATGACTGATCGGAAATAGACAGACTTGCAATGGCCCAAAAGGCCTTATAACAAGCAATTGCACGTCGTTGACTGGCAGCAGATGACAAAATGCCCGCATGACAGCTATCCAGGAGAGTCACGATGCGATTGAGTAATTGGACATCGGGGTTCTGGATTAAAGCTCGAATGTGCTCCCGATACGCATAGCGCTGGCCGTGAGGACCCCATAGGATGTCAGGGATCGCCTCGATGAATGGCTCCAACTCGACATCATCAGCGAGCGACTTCATGGTCCACACGAGGGCTTTGTAATCCCTCTGTTGGGAGGTTTCCATCGCTGTGCGGGCCATCGCTTCCACCATAGTTTTGTCCGTCGATGACAGAGAGGGTTCGAGGACGATATCCTCGGACTCAATGTCTGGGCCTGGTCCAACGGTGGCCTCGGTGGCCAACCCGCGATGACGATACCAGATCCTCTTGAAGGCTTGGAAAACCCGCCAAAAAGCCCCAGATAGCGGTGTTCGATACGGGCAGTCGAGAAAGTGCAATGGTAGAAGGGTGAACACCGCATACACGGATGCGACAATGAAGAGAACCACGGCGGCAATGATCATCATAATCCTATTCACCGGGATGAGGAAGGCAATGAGCCCGCAGAAGAAGAGAAAAAGTGAAGCGTGAAGTAGAAGTGGGATAATCTCTACCACGGTGTGCATCTGGAAGCGCTTGAGCCCGTAGTAAAGATACGAGAAAATCCGGGCCCGTATGATCGGTGCAGAACGCATGTCAGCCCTGTGCAGGAAATCTCGAGACCATTGTTGAACCAGAGTTGCAATGAGTGCGCAGGCGAGACTGAAGCCCAGACTGATGAACCATAGCCCGTTGCACACGAGGGAAGCTGGGGCGGGGGTGAATGGGATGGATTGAGTGACATTGAATGTGCTTCCGTTCGCTGATGCGGCGATTTGCTGCGATATTTGTACTAGCAGTCGGACTGTGAGATCTCCCGAGTCAGGGTTGAGCGATCTGTAGCTCTCGACGATAAACGCCGTCAGAATAGCAGAGAAGAGAGCAGCCTGTGGATCCCAAGTCAAGACTGTTATTTCAATGCAGATATTTCTCACGAATATGAGGAGTCCCTCCATATCACTTTTCCAAGTCTCCACCAAAGCTTTGTCGTACTTCTCTGCCTCCGAGACGTACACAGCCCACAGCTTCGCGGCTGCGGCCTCCTCGTCGCGATTGATGCCTACGGAGACGTTAGACTATTGCTTTCAAACCCCACAAGCCAAGCGCACCTTGCTTCCCCTTGACTCGGCCCTTTTCCGCGTCAGCCATAAGTAAGATGCAGAGGGTTTCGTGGGTTTCTTCCGATGACGCCGCTGTCGAGAGAAATGATGATCATGATGCCGTTCAAGCGCTAAACGGCCTTAGCCGCTCGACGGGCGTCAATCGGCGCACTGAGACACTGAGCCATCTAATAAGCAGATGATTTTCATGGCAAAGATTGGTCTTGGTGCATCGCTGATTCTTACCAGGCCAATTTTGTCCGAATTTCCTGAGTCTTTGCTCGACTGCAAAAACCGCACCAATTTTCAGCAATTTTTTTATTTTGCTGGCGGCGGACAAATAACAAATGGAGAAATTCCCGGAGGACATATCTCCGAGGATAAGCACGACATCAGTAAATTTGAGGATACGCGAAAAGGCGGGTATATGGAAGCGCAGAATTTCGAACTTAATACCCTTGTGAAGCTCTTAGCCGGACAAAAGGTCACCAAGAAATGTCTACAGTGAAGGAGCACGGTGTGTACTCAGCTCGGAAGACGACAGGCCAGCGACAAAAATATTTTCCAGGTGCTGGCAGCAGAAAGCAAACTTCCAGAATCGAGAAGGCTGCGAGGCATGTATTTTGTACATAGTATTTCACTCCATGTAGTATTTTCTGCAAGGATTCCAGCGAGTTTAGCGCGGTTTGTTGCAGCGACATGAGCGTTCAGGTCAAGAGCAATCATCACATGATCGCATTCTCTTTCCTCTTTCCCCCATGTCCGCCGATTCCTTCTCCGCTCTGCCCCAATACCTCCGGCGCCGTATAGACAATGCATTCAACGAATATACTCCCTTGATCAACTCGTATCCCGACCCCTCCTCTGGTTCTGGTAGTGGAAGGGTTTTACTCGCGGAGGACTGGTTGCGGCTCCCTCGCGGAAAAGGGCTCAGTGCTTGAGGATAATGACTCGGTTCCCTCCCAAATTCCCCTCTCGTCGATCCCCAGTGCTATCCAGTGCCTTGGCCTCGCGCCGTACGACACACAGGTGCTCCTGGTATTCAAGAACGCTGCGTCGGGGTGGCGGTCGTCGACGAACAGGCCTGAAGAGATTTGGGGTGAAGCAGAGGCTGAAGAGGCGTGTATGAGCCGTGAGGACTGGCGTGCGATGTGCGCGGTGCTGCTTGTGCATCACGCGGAGGAGTATGCCGAGAGCGACGGTGCCGGTGCCGCTGCTGTGGCAGACCAGCTTGTCGAAGGTGACTCGGACGCGGACGAGGATGAGGACGAGTGCCACCAGGATGCCGAGCCCAACGCTGATTCGGACTCCGACTCGGACGAGTACATGGAAGGGCCATCCACTCGGCGGCGTACCCGCACGGCTGTGAAACGGCGCGTCCGCTCCTCTTCCTCGTCTACTTCCTCGGTCGGCCTACCGGATTAGAAAAGGCGCAGAAAGCTCACCGCACGACAGACCGAAGCATGCCTCGCCACCTACGCGCTCTTCTTCCCCTCTGCGTCGGAAGAAGAGTTGGCTAACCAACGTATTGGGATCAAGAACATACAGCGGCTCAGCAAGTTGATTGGGGATAAGCTCAGGGGGGACGAGGTGCGTGTGGTTTCCTCCTTTCTCCGTCATTCTGCCTTGCCTCCTTCCCTTATTTCATTCTCTCGCGAATTTTTATGAATTTGCAACTTATATGTCCCTGCAGATCATCGAGATGCTTTCTGAGTTCTCCACCTCTCCCGATAAATCGATGAGCTTCGCGGACTTTGGGAACATGATGCGGGCAGTGAAGTTGGTATGATGACTTGGCGATAAGACGTCAGTCCGCGAGGACTGGGAAGCGATGAAGGCAGGGCCACGGAGACGCGCGCGATTCGACGCGAGCCGACGTAGGCGCGCGCGCGGGTCTCGGGCGGTGTCTCGGGCTCCTGCTGGAGAGGCGCTGCACAGTGCGGTGAGGACGAGGATGAGGAGAAGGTGGAGACGCACACTCCTCTTGATCCTCGTTCTTGCTGCGCAGTGCTATGGGCGGGAGAGGCGACGTGAAGCTTTGAGCGATGGAGTCGGCGCGACGCAGGGGGCAAGATTATCGGTGGAGGACGCGCCTGCTATCGGTATCTGCGAGAAGGGAGCAAGGTCTGCACGGAGGGGACCTGCCTCTTCGTCCTCATCCTTGTACCACGCCATGCGAGGGTGTGCGGAGGGGGAGATGGGCCTTGAGCGAGGTGGGATCATCCTCATACAGGGTCTTAGACGGGGGGTGAGACTCGCGAGCGGAGGCAAGGGGTTGGAGGCGGGGACGCGAACCTCGCGTCGCGCATTATTCAGCTCCCCGAGCTTGCTGGGCTTGTGAGCGATAGGGATTTCGCCATCGCCCTCGACGTGCAGCTGGGTGGACAGATCTATCGTCCCTGGCGATATTTTGGGTGCATTCGGCATAATACGTCTAGGCGACTCGCTTGTCTCTCTTAGATCCTACGTCCACTACCTAGACCCTACTCCGTACTAGCCCTGTACACACTGACGCGAATGTAAAGCCGCAGTAAAAATAAAGTATATTTAATTGATACAGTCTCTCTCCCCCATGTGCCTGCGCAGTCCGTCCATTCCTCCCGTTACGGTATGCCAGTAAGTAATGCGCGTCTTCTCTGCACATCGTCCGCCTTATTCGCCCCCCGCACTAGCATTCCTCCCCCACCTCTCCCACCCTCGCCGAGTGGTGCTTCAGCTTAAGCCGAATTTCCGCCTTCAGCCCCGCCAGGTCCTTGACCAAGTCGGGCTTGGTGCCCTCGTCCCAGCGCGAGGGCCCAGGTGCGCATGAAGACGGAGGCCTACGGGGAGTGGTTAGCATGTGCTCGGTACGTATAGTGTAGAGCCGTGAAAGAAGGAACGAGAGAGGAAGGAGGAAAGAGGAAAGAACGACGCGTGCGCAGCGCGGACAAATGATATACGCAGAAGAAGGAAATCGCGTCACCGTGCCAGACGGGCCAACAAAAGAGAGAGAGAGACAGAAGGAAGGTACAAGAAGAAGCCCGGCGCTCACCTTCATATTCCCCCTCCCTGCCCACTTGCGATACAGCCCCTCGTGTCTCCGTGCGACTGGGCGGAGGATGTACCTGTGAACGAGGTACGCGTCAACACTGATCATTAAAAAGAAACAAAGCGACGAGGATAGAGAGATGAGATAGAGAGGGAGACAACACGCACCTTAAGATCGCGTCCGGGTATCTCTCACTCGGTGTACCCCGCATAGTGCGCGAGCGTGGGCGTCCACACCTCCACCTTCTCCTCCTTCACCGTCTTCTCCTCCTTTGCATCATCTATCCGCGCACTCCCTCCCTCACCCTCGCCTTTCCCCACCCGCCCCGTCGAGCTCACCATCCCCGCCGCCGCCAACAGACTCGGCCCCTCTCAAGTAGAGCGAGAGTAGGTGGAGACACAGGTAGGTAGGGAAGCGGAAGATAAGACACGCACCGCGCGGGGGAGACGAGGCGCGTGGAGAGGAAGCGGTCGGTGAGGTTAGCGCAGAGGAAGAGTGTTTCGGAGAGCCCGGAAGCGGTGTGGACCTGGAGGGGGAGTTGGCGTTACAATATTGATATGGATAAACGGAAAGACAGAGTATTGACATGAATAAGGCAGGGGCAAAGAGAGTAGTGTGAGCCTAACGTACCTGGAGGAGCCAGTCGTTGAGGAGGGCTAGCATGGACCCGGGCTGGGAGGCGATGTAGTTGGAGGAGGGAAGGATAGTGTCCTGTGGGGCGTCACATAAGTATAAGCGACGAGATAAACGAGTGAGAGAAAAGAGGGAAGAGGGAAGAGACGCGCACCTCAGCCTGTCTGAGGTACCGCTGTATATCTGCGACGTACTCGGCCGCCATTAGCGGGTCGTCGATGTCCGCCGCGTCGAGGTTCGAGCGATGCGCACAGCCCAGGCTGTCTCGTTTCAGCGGAGAAGCCGTTGGGCTGTCGACGCGGTGCGTGGGCTGCGCAAGGCCGGACGCGCGCGTTTCTGGGTCAGAGTCGAGTAAAGAGGGGTTAAGTTGCGAGTTTGGAGTTGCTGATGATAGGCTCGTGGACCAGCCGGCCCGGTGAAATTTGATGCCATCTACTGGCGTCTAATTCGTCTGTTCTGAAGCAGGAGAGCAAAAAAAAATTGAAATCATCTTAAGACTCGAGCTGGTTTCGGACCTCCGACTTTCTGCTGATACTGCTGTTTAGCGGCGAAATAAAGGCAGCAGATGCATTCCACTTTGCTCTCGAGTCATTGACAGACCCGAGTCGAGTCTGTCAATGCCAATACTCTATCTTCAGGTAAAGCACTCGATTTCTCCCGCATCGGGTGTACATCCGTCTGCCCTCATCGGCCAAAAAATCCTTAGCACCCAAAAATCAATGTCGAAACATCCCATGACTCGACCCAGAATCGAACCGGTGTCCTGCTAGAACATCTCTATGGTAAGGTGCAGACCGTCTGCCACAATTCTTGTTCCTCCTAGCTTTTAGCTGAATATATGGACTATGCAATTCATTGAAGGCAAGGGGAAAAAAAGACTCACAACTTCCGCTACTATGACTCAACCCGGAATCGAACCGGTGTCCTGCATGCATTGCAATTAAGCACAATTACGGAGAGCAGGTGCAGACCATCTGCCACGAATCTTGTTCTCCCTAACCTTTGTAGGTGAATATACTGGCCAACATTATGCAATTAATTAGAGGGAGGAAAAATAATTGACTTAGCACAGCTAAGGACTCAACCCGGAATCGAACCAGCATTCTGCTTGCGATCAAATGAGAGAAATAATGGAAGGCAGGTGCGGACCATCTGCCACAAGTCTTTTAGTCCTAGCTGACTATTATATGGGGTATGCAATTCATTGGAGGCAAGATATGTATAAAATGGTGTGGGGGCACATAATGACTCGACCCGGAATCGAACCGGTGTCCTGCTGAACGATTCTGAATCCTATCATGGAAAGTAGGTGCGGACCATCCACCACGAGTCTTGTTCCCACTACATTTGAGTGGGTTATATCAGCTATGCAATTTATTGGAGGCAAGGAAAAAAAATTGATGAGAAGTACAGTAACTCGACCCGAAATCGAACCGGTCCTGCTAGACAATTTCAACGGTGCCATGGCATTGAGAGTATGTGCGAACCATCCACCACGAGTCTTTTTCTTCGTAGCCTTTGGAGCTAAATATATCAGCCTTCAGCATACCACTAAGAAAAAACCCCAAAGCTTGGCCGCTATGACTCGTCCCGGAATTAAACCGGTGTCATGCTTGCACTTCAACAACTTCAATCACGAAAAGATGCAGACCGCACTATCTTGAGTCTTTCCTTCCCAACCTTTGTAGCGAATATGGCTTATAAACATTAAGCCTCTTTAGAGAGGCAACAAAAAGCTATTCACACAGCCTCTACGACTCGACCCGGAATCGAACCGGTGCCCTGCTTGTAGTCGGATCAAGACAATTCATAGAAAGCAGGTGCAGACCATCTGCCACAAGTCTTGTTCCTCCTAGCTTTTAGCTGAATATACTAGCTAACATTATGCAATTCAATGGAGGTGGGGGAAAAACTGAACGTCAAGTGCTATGACTCGACCCGGAATCGAACCAGTGTCCTGCTTGGAAATTCGCCGAGGCAACTCGCGAAAAGCAGGTGCAGACCATCTGCCACAAGTCTCTTCCTCCTAGCCTGTGTAGCTGAATATAGACTGTAATTCATTAGTGGCAAGATATATCAAAATTCTTTGCGCGAACTGTCATGACTCGACCCGGAATCGAACCGGTGTCCTTCTAGAAGATTTTAGGAGAGGTGTTATTAAAAGCAGGTGCAGACCATCTGCCACAAGTCTTTTCTTCCTAACTTTTGTAGCTAGCTAACATTATGCAATTAACTGGAGGTGAGGGAAAATGAAAACCAATTGCTATGACTCGGAATCGTACCGGTGTTCTGCTCAGCGGACCATCCACCATAAGTCCTGTTCCTGGTACATTTCACCCGCGAGTACATCAACTATGCAGTTCATTAGAGGCAAGAAAGAAAAAGATATCAAGAACCATGAGACTCGACCCGGAATCGAACCAGTGTCCTGCTTGAATTTGTGATCAGCTGTACCAAGTGATGAAAAGCAGGTGCAGACCATCTGCCACGAGTCTTGTTCTTGGTATACTTCGTAGCTGAATATATTAGCCATGCAATTTGTTAAAGGATGGGGGGAAAATGAAATCACTCCGGTTCATGACTCGACCCGGAATTGAACCAGTGTCCTGCTTGGAAATTGGCCAGGCAATTCATGAAAAGCAGGTGCAGACCATCTGCCACAAGTCTTGTTTCTGGTACACTTTATAGCTGAATATACTAGCTAACATTATGCAATTCAATGGAGGTGGGGAAAAAACTGAACGTCAAGCGCTATGACTCGACCCGGAATCGAACCAGTGTCCTGCTTGGAAATTGGCCAAGACAACTCATGAAAAGCAGGTGCAGACCATCTGCCACGAGTCTTTTTCCTGCTTCATTGACTAGAGTATATCAGCTATGTATGTAATTTATTTGAGGGAAAAACAAAAACAAAAAAAAATCTTGCCAACTTCTCCGTGACTCGACCCGGAATCGAACCGGTGTCCTGCAGGCTAGCCGGGGTGCAAATTATGCAGAGCAGGTGTGGACCTTCTAGCATGAGTCTTGTTCTTACCGAATTTCACCGGTGACTATATCAGCTATGCAATTCATTGGAAGCAAGAAGAAAAAAGCATCGCTTGACCATCTATGACTCGACCCGGAATCGAACCAGTGTCCTGCTGAACAATTCTGAATCCTATCATGGAAAGTAGGTGCAGACCATCCACCACAAGTCTTGTTCCCACTACATTTGAGTGGGCTATATCAGCTACTGTACGTACCTGTATGGTAGCAACCGTCACGGTCACGATAGGGCCGTTGCGTTGCTTGTTTTTGGCGCCGTCACGATCACGGTTGGGGCCGTTGCCTTGAAAAAATCGTGACACGGCGAAAAATTCTGAAAATAAATTGTAAGCCTGAATATCTGCTAGAATGGCTTGTGAACCATTGATTACAGGATTGGAATAGAATAACTGTGCTCCATCTTGTTGAAATCCCTCAATATTGTCAGAAATAAAAAGCATCTTGTTGCCTATTCAAGCAACGGTCATGATCACGGTGGTTCCGTTGCCTGAAAATGAGGCAACAGGGGTGTCACGGTGCTTGCGGCGTTGCTTCCATACAGGTACGTACAGTATGCAATTTATTGGAGGCAAGGAAAAATAATTTGCTGAGAAGTACAGTAACTCGACCCGAAATCGAACCGGTCCTGCTGGACCATTTCAACGGTGCCATGACATTGATAGTATGTGCGGACCATCCGCCACAAGTCTTTTTCTCCCTAGCCTTTGGAGCTGAATATATCAGTCTTCAGCATACCACTAAGAAAAAAAGCCCCAAAGCTTGGCCGCTATGACTCGTCCCGGAATTGGACTAGTGTCATGCCTGCTTCAACAACTTCAATCACGAAGCTGCAGACCACACCACCATGAATCTTTCCTTCCCAGCCTTTGTAGCGAATATGGCTTATAAAAATTAAGCCTCTTTAAAGAGGCAACAAAAAGCCATACACACAACCTCTATGACTCAACCCGGAATCAAACCGGTGTCCTGCTTGTAGTCGGATCATCGTCCGCCCGCGGATCTCGTGATAGTGACAAGTGGGCTGACTTCAACGTAATCAAGGCTGTTCACTCTCGCGATCTTGATCGGTCATTCCTGCGCTTTCCTGCGGGCTGTGTTACACGAGCGCCTCTTGCTTGCTTTCTACACTCATGGTGGAATTTCCTAACGAGCTGGTAGACACTGTGATAGATCTCCTTCAATCCGACGGCCCAGCACTCATAGCCTGCAGTCGTCTTTCCAGACAGTGGCTACCCAGAAGTAGATTCCACCGTTTTCGTTCCCTGTCCCTCGTCGTGGATTGGGACTCGACCAAGTCTCGCAGAGGGGAGCGACTCCTTGCCCTCGTCTTCTCCCCGCTCGTAACCTTCGTCAAATGCGTCAAAGAGGTAAAGCTGACGCATAAATGGAGCTCCTCGTTCGACGGGCTGGCAATGTCCCCACGAGAAATTCTCAGGCACCTCGCGTGTTGTGGCATACAGCCCACGCACCTATATCTTGATTGCTACCATCACTTCAAGCTCCCATCGCGACCGAAATCGGTGATGTCTTTCCGAGACAAGCCGCTTCCTCCTTTGCCTATGGAGGCGTTTGCGCGACCTCCAGGTGCGGGGCAGCCTGAAGCGCGGCCGCGCACCGTGATGTCGTTCAATCCCCGCCCACCCCCCGGCTCGGAACCCGCGCACAATTTTCTCCCCGACGGCCCACCAGCCTTCGCCTCGTCCCTGGTACATCTGGAAATCCAATTGGAAAACGACCACGTAGCATTGAACTCAATCTTCCCTTACATCTGCGCATGTCCACACCTGGAGTCGCTGCACATCCGAGGTCTCCCAGTTTACATCGACAAGGACATGGACTCCGGCATGTCCCTCGCTCTGCCGCCGCGGCTGCATACACTGCACATCGCCCATCCATTGATCTCGGACTGGATTATTTCTCTTGATCCTGTTCCGAACCAGATTACGACGCTCGGCCTACTGCATATTCATGACAATGATTGGCCCGGGATCAATCGCTATCTGGAACGCGTAGCCGCCAAGAGCGTGCAATCCCTGATTTTCAGCTACAGTGGAAGACTACGCCGTACGTCTCTTCTTCTTTGATTCATTTTGGCCTTCTGAATCTAAAATAACGTATTCAAATAGATCACGGTCCCGGCCCCAACCTCAAAAACATCCGGCGCCTTAAGCATCTCTCACTCTGCGAACTCCACGGCGAGGGCCCCAAATCCCTCCTCGGTGTCCTCGCTCGTCTGAAATCATCTCCCGCGCGACAGACTTTAGAGACAATCACGCTCTCCTTGCAATTCGTCCCCGGTGGCGAGCGGTACTCACCCGCAAAATGGCACACCATCGACACAGAGCTGGCGGATAGAGCCGTGTGGCCGCGCCTCCGCAGTTTCACAATTTTGGCAGACACTGAGACCAGCGCTGAGTTTGGTGGTCGAAAGGGCGAAACCCTCGAACTTACCCTCGCAAAGCTTTCTTTCTCAGCCCAAATCGACATCCCCATCGCCCTCTCTATCCGCGCCAATCTCGGGCAGTGCGACGACCTCGGCATACTTAAGATAGAGGGCATCCCGATGGTGTACCCGCATGAGGTGCCGTTGCGCGTGGAGCAAGGTACCATGTCGAGTGCCAATGTCGAGTCGACGCTGTGGAGGCAGGAAATTACTGCTTGGGTGGCGGGGATCACTTCATAGCAATCGTTGCTCGAGGGGTGCATTTGGTGATCAATGTGACAGTGATCATATGCCTTGATTCCGCCGCTTTCTCCGTAAATTTTGTTCTTGTCATGATTCTTACTCTTCATTCCAAATTCATACCAGTTTCTGTTCCGTTTCAGTAGTGCTTTGAATCTAAATGGGTTTCAGGCTTATCCGCTGCCAAGTTTTTTCCGCTATTAAACTCAGTCCCTGGCCTCGAAATTAATCCTCGGCCTGCGTATTTCACAAACCCCCAATCACCGGTCAAACTCTCACCAAGACAATTCATAGAAAGCAGGTGCAGACCATCTGCCACGAGTCTTGTTCCTGTTTGACTTTGTAGCTAGCTAGCATTATGCAATTAACTGGAGGTGGGGGAAAAACTGAACGTCAAGTGCTATGACTCGACCCGGAATCGAACCAGTGTCCTGCTTGGAAATTCGCCGAGGCAACTCACGAAAAGCAGGTGCAGACCATCTGCCACAAGTCTCTTCCTCCTAGCCTGTGTAGCTGAATATAGACTGTAATTCATTAGTGGCAAGATATATAAAAAATTCTTTGCGCGAACTGTCATGACTCGACCCGGAATCGAACCAGTGTCCTGCCAGAAAATCCCCAAATGGCAATATTATTGAGAGCAGGTGCAGACCATCTACCACAAGTCTTTTCTTCCTAACTTTTGTAGCTGAATATACTAGCTAATAATATATGCAATTGACTGGAGGTGGGGGAAAATGAAAGCCAATCGCTATGACTCGACCCGGAATTGTACCGGTGTTCTGCTCAGTGGACCATCCACCATAAGTCCTGTTCCTGGTACATTTCACCCGCAAGTACATCAACCATGCAGCTCATTAGAGGCAAGAAAGAAAAAGATATCAAGAACCATGAGACTCGACCCGGAATCGAACCGGTGTCCTGCTTGGAATTTTAGACCCCAATCCCAGAAAGCAGGTGCGGACCATCCGCCACAAGTCTTTCTCGTCCCAGCCTTTGTAGCTGAATATACCGGCCTCCTTCAGCACTATTTGGAGGGGACCAAAAAAAAAACACTGGTACAAAGTGCTTATGACTCGAGCTGGAATCGGACCAGTGTCCTCCTTGGATTTGAAGGTTGCCCTGAAAAGCAGGTGCAGACCATCTGCTACAAATCTTTGTTCTTCCTAGCCTTCATAGCTGAATATATCAGCTAATAATATATGCAATTAACTGGAGGCGGGGAAAAAATGAATGTCAATCACTATGACTCGGCCCGGACTCGAACCGGTCCCCTGCTTGTAATTAGGTCCAAATACACATACATTGGCCCTCCGGGCATCCCTGGTACCTTGGTACTCATACTGTTCCAGAACTAGTAAGCCAAAACTTGAGCTTAAAGGTTCACTCACAAGTCTCGTCCCTCGCTCGTACACCATATGCACTTTGCCAGAAACTTACCCTGGGCAACTTCAACCTACTTCAGCGCCCTTGATACCCCTAAAGCAATGCCGGATCACGGACCGATGAAGCGGGACGATCGGTTTTTTACATTATCGAGGTGAGACCTGGAACCTTAGTCGGTACCAGGAATGAAATGCAGGTGCAGACCATCTGCCACAAGTCTTGTTCCTGGCACACTTTGTAGCTGAATATAGTAGCTTTCAGCACTCTTTGGAGGCAACAAAAAGAACATCACAATATCTCGAATAACCATGGCTCGTCCCGGAATTGAACCAGTGTCCTGCTTGTATCCTGATCAAAATACACAAAAAAAGCAGGTGTAGACCATCTGTCACAAGTCTTTCTCTTCCTCATACACTTTGTAGCTCAATATATCAGCTATGCAACTCAATTCATTGGAGGCAGAAAAAAAGTTCTGCTTCTGCCCCGGATCATGACTCGACCCGGAATCGAACTGGTGTCTTGCTAGATCTCCAGATCACAACGCATATTATACAGGAGCAGACTATCTGCTACAAGTCTTTATCTTCCCAGCCTTCGTAGCTGAATACGGCTTAGAAATATTAAAACCCCTCTAGAGAGCAAAAAAAAAACTTTGATCTTGATGACTCGACCCGGAATCGAACCAGGTCCCATTGTGGCAAGTGCACACCATCTGCTTCAATTCTTGTTCCTATCACCTTTGAGGGTTGATGACAATAGGTATGTGATTCATTGGAGATAGGAAAAAAATCCCACTCTTGATCTCGAGTAACTCAACCCAGAATCGAACCGGTGTCCTAGGCAAGAAAGGTACAGGGTGCAGGCGCAGACCATCTGCCATGAGTCTTGTTATTCCCAGCTTAAAATGCGTGTTCAATGATCGGGATGCAGGTTGCAACTAGCGCGGAATTTATTCAAGGACTTCTCATGTGTCCGCAATTGAATCCATTCAAGCCTGACACGTCCAATGAGTTCAGACTTGCACAACATTCAGAGTGTCTGCGCGTCAATTGAGAATACCAAGGCATGTTTGGTTGTCATTCATTAGAACTCGAAGTCTTGCTGTTTTACGCAGCATTTTTGGTTTATGTGAATGAGTCCAACCTGGTTTTCACGATCACCAGACCTGTTCTTTCGTCACAACTATAGACTGTGAATATGGCGGGATCCCGCGTATTCCACCCATCTTGCAATTTCTTCTGGATGGATTTGATTATCTCACACCCCTACCTGAGGAAGTGAATGTATATTCGCGACCAAGAATAAGTTAAGTATCTCATAATTGATATAGTCCGTTGCGTCAGTTATTTAGCCTTCCCTGCCACCTCCCACGGCTTGCTCCAATCAGTAAGTGAGTCCAGGTGAATCGCAGCCTGCTCCTCATCATCACCCTCCATCGCGTCGTCAAGGTACTTCGGGTTACCCTCGTCGTCTGCGTACCCGCTTCCATACGGCCACGGCCGTACCCTGTACAACTCTGTACATGGCGCCTTTTCACGGACCCGGCGCCACATGAAATCCAAATGGTTCTCGTACTTCTCTTGGTCGTGCCGATAGACCACTTCATTTGAAGGACTGTAGTGGTAATAAACTCCGTCTGCGACGAAGAGGAAGTCACCGTGCCCATATGTGTGGAACGCAAGGGGCTCAATTTTTCCGGGTATGCCAAAGCCGATGTTCAGAGTGACAACAGCACCGATGCGTTGATCTCCGCGAAACGACGCAAAGTGGCCGAGTGGCTCAAAGAGACTGGCATCTGACCAATGACGCCAATCGCACGACCAGTACTTTGGAAAGGGCTCAGAGGTAGTGTACCAATCCTTGTAGACAAGGCTACAGGCTGGGGCACCCAAAAGTGTGCACGGGCAGGGCTGCGGAGATTCAATGTTAGCGCCAAGACCAATCACGAAATAGCGAACCTACTTTCGAGTCGTTCATCGACCGTGGAGATATTTTAACCTGGAATGTTGACCGGAAGGAAAGTAATTAGGTCCGGATACATTCCGCCCTTTATATACGGCTCCAGTGTCACGCCATCACAAATTTCAATTTGATCACAAGCCGTCGATCACTGCCGATTCCCACAGTTGAAACTCGTACTTCGAAGAATTTGGCCCAAAATAAGTCGCTTGTGCCAGCGCATTTTGAAGGACAGTAGAAATTTTGATCCCGGTGGCGCAAATAATTTCGTCCTATTGAAACAGTGGTCAATGGCCGTCTCAAACCCCCGCATTTTCAGTCATTTTTTGAGATCGATCGAGTTTTGGGGCAGTGAAGGGAATGTCTCGAACCCCTTATAGGGATTCAGACTTACTCTGTCTCTTACCCTTTCTTTCCATGGCCTTCATTTAGACGAGTTCTCTAGTCTGTAACCCCTCTTCTGAAACCATTTACAGCTCTTCTTCCCTATTTCTGGCGCTCTATGGGCCGCACCATTTCCACGGCCAGGTGACTGCCCCCACTTCCCACCGCATTCCAGTGCCTAGTGCGACCGGCAGCGCCTTATGGATGTCTAATACGACCCTTTGCCCATCGGGTAGTAGTCACCTTCGTCACTTCGTTACTTCGCTTAAACTCGCGAAAGTTCGTCACTTTGATGGAAACCTCTGAAACTTCGTCACTTTGGTGAATTCCCAGGAAAGTTCGTGAGGTGAACAAACCACACAAATCAGACGCATCAATCTGGCCATCATTTCCTTCTCCCCTGTTTTTTTATATTGATACCCTGGCCTAACACTAAACCTCTAACCCTAACTGCTAACCTCTAACCTCTAACCACTAACCACTAACCTCTAACCTCTAACCGTAACCACCTAACCCAAACCTCTAACCTCCAACCCCTAACCAGCTAACCGGTACCTAACCGGCCAACCTCGGCAAGCTGTTGATACACATCACTCCGTGATGTGCCGAGGAGTCGCCGTTTGACAAGGCTGGAATACCAACTTACGAACTTTCACAGAAAGCCATCAAATACACGAACTTTCACGAATTCCCATCAAAGTTACTAACTTTCGCAGCGCTAAGCGAAGTAACGAAGTGACGAAGATGGCGCGGACTCTTGCCGATCACCTCCTGCCATTTTCGGCGCCGTATTCCCGTCCGTTTGCGCCGTACTTGCCGTTCCCACCCCAGTCTCCTGCCGCTTCCCGCAGCCCTCCAGCACCCAGCGCGACCGGGGGGTACATCGTAGACATCTAGAACGAGTCCAATCCCAATACCTCCCGCACTTGTTGGTTC
>JARJLF010002735.1:0-30205 GCA_029378395.1 Mycena leptocephala | reverse complement strand
ACTGTTCCTTTTTTCTCACCAACACGATCAACCTCTCTTGCAATGTAAGGCTGCCCCAGACTCGACAAAGTCACAAGTTCAAACTCGGTGTTCGCCAATTTGTCACTTGATCTATCCTTTACTGGGATATAAAAAATAACTGGGGCGACAATGGATATGTTCAACGTTTAAAAATGTATTCTTTGGGGACATCGGGGGCGGGTGACGCGTGACCGTCAATTTGAACGTAATTCTACGGTACCTGCCGAATGAAAAACAGAATGCAACCCTGACGAATATGGGAATGTAACCCCGCATATGTGTCGTAAAAGTAACCCGACCCATATGGGAATGTAACCCGATCAATATGGGAAAATTGAAGAGCCACAGAGGCGATTATTTTGTTTGGTGACATTTCACACGGAAGGGCGGACAGGGGGCGATCAGAAATTACCGCATTTCCCACGACCCAGTATTCTTTTGTTCAGACTAGTACTGGTTAATTGCAGATCTTTACTATAATAATTCTGAAAAAGTGATGGGGCCAATTCCGATACGAACAACAGGCCGGCTATCCAAGCCGACGACCATATTTTCTACGCCATATTTCCTGACGCTCCTCCCAAAACTCCAACGGTACATGACCGCTCCGCTCAGCAGGCGGCACCGCACGCGCACCCCATCATGCCCCTCCTCCACCGCGCGCACGACCCTACCTCCGGCCCGTCCGCATGCACGCCTTCGTCGGCCGTCTCTGCGTTCGCCAGCTCCGCGTTCGACATGAGCCCACCACCACCGGTCTCGACCAGCAGCTACCACTCGTCGTATGATCAGCCTGTGTTCGCATTTGGGGGATACGCGGAGTACTAGGACCTTTCGATGGCAACGCCGTTTGGGAATGCGTACCCTGAGCCGGCGTACGCCGTTCCTGGGGATGCTCAGATGCATCCGCACCGGATGGACATGTACCTCGTCTCACACCCGCCCTCCTTCCCTCTCGACGGTCTCCCTTTGTCTTCCTTCATCTCTGTGCCCGACTCTCACTCCCAACTACATCCCCTCGCGCCCGACGTGTGTGGAGTGCGACGCTCGTCATTTTCTGTGAGGATTGCGACGGGCGCGTCCCTGTCCATCCCATCGTCTTGTTTTCACTCCCTCTTACCCTCGTCTTTTCATCTATACTCTAATTGTTTCTAACATCTTTTATACAGCCAATGCCACCGCCGCAACCTCAAATGCGAGTATCCTACCAAGAGCAGGCGGGGGATGCGGAAAAAGCAGCTGCCAGAGGATGAGGACTTCACTGCGGGGACTAAGATACCGGTGGCGGGGCCGAATGGCGTTTTTGTGACGTGCAGCTGATCCTCGTATGTGCGCGGAAGTCCGACACCGTAAACAAACGCTGCTCTTGCCCTGCTCTTTCGCTTTGTTTGATTTCATACTTACGAATGCCCCCCGTCCTTCGCCATACGATTTAACGTCCCCA
Organism: Mycena leptocephala; assembly: GCA_029378395.1. NCBI lineage: Eukaryota > Fungi > Basidiomycota > Agaricomycetes > Agaricales > Mycenaceae > Mycena > Mycena leptocephala. The sequence continues at coordinate 28,740 of JARJLF010002735.1, read as the reverse complement.
AATCCTCGCATGTACCCATGGTACCAGATACTATTACTCCAGTTCACAGATATCACCGATTGAACGTATTTCTTTCCTATTGCTTAATGTATATTGTCGAAGTCAAGCCCCAATTCCGTTCACTCGCAACGGGGAAAGGCCCGGTTCCTAGCCCTTCCCAGAGGTGGGATCAGGTTACACCCAAGACGCCTGCGATCTCCAGATCGTTCCTGCGTAGGGTGCTGTTTTTTATGCCGGTTTGTAAACATGTTTATAAACAGGTGTTTATAAACCAGTTTTTTATTGGTCGGGCCAGACCAGCCGGTTTTTAATTCACTGTGGCAGTGTCCGGCCGGCCAACGAAAGGTCTACCCGACCTCAAAATTTGACAGAAACCGACCCAAAACCTGACAGAATAGTATGTCCGCCAAGTTTCCTCTGCCTGAAAAGCTGAGAGGAATGACGCAGAAATATGGCTAACTTACCCGGGAATGGCGTCTGTTGTCAATGCGACTCCTCTGGTGTGTTATCTCGCCTTGAAGAGGCAAATGGGGCTGCTTAGAGGCACAGAGCGCGAAATTCAATTGCAAAAAATGAAACTTACCAAAAACCCGATTTTCAGGCCACTTTGAGTGAATGTTTATAAACCGGTTTATAAACACCCTGTTTACAAACGCAAAATTAAAAACCGTTTATAATTGTGCTGGGAATTATAAACAGCACCCTATTCCTGCGATCAACGTTACGTGAGGCTACCCTGCGCCAACTGATCTCATGTTTTCTACTAGACGGAATACCGGTCTGGAGGGACATCTTGATCTCCTGGGCAACATTCTGGTCGACCTTGCGCCGACTGTGGGTGGTGAGCTTCGATAATTAAGGGGTTTGAAAAATATTTCATTACCTTTCAAGCGCCTCGACGGGGGTTAATTTGATCCCCATCAGAGAATTGGTTCAATGGTGTTGTGCCTCGTTGGTGTTCGTCGTGGAAGGAGTAGCATCCCATACATTCGTGGGAATTCGCGACTGGGATTTAATGAGACATGGGATAATCCAATAGTGCATTTCTTTGTGTTTCCACCAATCTGAGACAATGAGAGGAAAGCTCAGGGGAGGAATGAACACTCACCCGTAATTTTCTTAATACGTAAACGATAAACAAATAACGAGAACTCATCTAGGGACTCTTTTGAGTCAATACAAACGAAGTCTTTGAGGCGGTCGTGGTCTGCGGTCGAAACGAGCGATTTGGACTCGTTCACAGGCCTTGGGGATAGGATCAGCCTGGGAAAAATATATGTAAATCGAGACGAAATTACTCCTTCCCGTGTCTCCAGCATACTTTGATAAACTCCGGTGCGACCTCCTGCGGTGGGGTGTCATTCGGAATGCTGCTGTACTCGGGGTCATTGTACTTCATGACCGAACGACACAGGCCAAGGACCTGCGCAGCATCCATATCCACATTCATCAAAAGCAGGTTACCGCCTCGGACAAATCTCTTGAGTGGAATGGGTTTCCCAGTAACCATCAGCTTGACGCGCTGAAGTTCGTCGAATAATTCTTCGAAGAAATCTGCGCTCGCGCCGCTGATATACGCGCGAAGAAGCGATGCAGCTATTAAGAATGTTACCCGCGGAATCCCTTCGGAAATAACAAGCGAGAACCGTACCGCGTTGGACCACCTTCGCGAATATAGTGAGCTCCCATTCGTTGAGCTTGCCCTCTATCCCTTTGTAAGTGGTGTCACCCTCGAATGAAGTGACACCGGGATCGTCGAGAAGTTTCAGAAGGTAAGGAACGAATGTCACGATAATTATCTCGCCTTTGTTCGTTTTGAGGTAGCTGGAATTGAAAGTGTTCGAAAAATGCAAAGAGTTGCGGTGGGGACATCACGCGTTTCAAAATATAAAGGAATGCAATAAGGTCACGCGTTTCAAAATGTAAAGCACTGAGTGGCCGCTGGAGAGGTCAATATTACCTCCGAGAAGGATCTGAATATGTAGCTCAAAATGACCGGAATGATCAGGCTATACTCTGGGACTGCGCTGGAATTGAAAATGTTCGAAAATGCAAAGAATTGCGGTGGGGACATCACGCGTTTCAAAATGTAAAGGAATCTCGGATTGTCAGAGTCCTCATCAGAGGCCGACTCGGATGCCCCGAAGCGAAAGCGCAAGGGCAACAAACCAGTTCTACCTCGCAAGCGCTCGTCGAACTCAGGGTCCAAAGCACCGGACACGGGTTCAGACTCGGATTCCGAGCACGGAATCCGTGTGACGGCCAAGAGCAAAAAACGTCGGGGTGGTCTGCTTGTTGATGAAATTATCTATCTGGACTCTGCCCCAGAGTTGTGGGACATTCCAGCCTTCACTAATCGTGTGGCGTACATTTTGGATCTCACAGACACACCTGAACTCCTCGGACTTTATCGCCCATTGACACTGGATGCATATGTTAAGAAGCAGGTAATTTTGGTCTTACTTTCTTTGCGTACTTACCCAATTTTACTTCGGATTAGTGTCAGGACGCCTGGACAGGCCCAACGGGATCAGCAGTAAAGAACCTTGCGAAAGTCGTCCTTTTCGATCCGGAAGCTCCCCCAGTATTATGCCGTCGTTCTAACTTGAAATGTGCTGGCTACTACATCTGCTCACTTGCTGCGGACGATTTTCTTGATGCATGTCGGCGTTGGGATGACACGGACAAGCCCCACGAGAATATCTCTGCTCCAATTAGAGCAGCGAAAGTCGCAGAATCCGAGAGTGTGGCAGCTGCAGCATCTGCGTACATTTTTCTTTCTATTTCAAAGTATGAGCCTCACCTCATTCTCTTCAGGTTCTCGGCGGACGTTCCAAGGTAAGTGACTCGGGTAAAGAGATTCAGACCACAAAACAATTACTGACAGTGACTGGTTAGTTGGCCGGACTAGCTAGTTGGCCACTTGAGAAATATAAGACCACTGACCAAAAATATAGGGGAACTTTGTACTGCAATGAGACCTCTGACACTGCGAGTTTAGGTATGTCCATACCCTTGCTATGATGTGGATTGTAGCAATTCTAAACCATTTCACCCTCTATCCGCTGTGCTAGAGCCGAAAGGTTTGGTAGTCCAATGCAGCCTATTCCACGCCACCAAGCAAATACTGCATTATTTCGATCAATTCGACACCGACCTCTAAAAATCTGACAAAATTATTGCCGCAATAAAAATGTTCGAGCGTGATGCGTGACTGGTTGACTTCCCATAAGCATAGATAATTTTTTCAGAATATATTCGCATTTCCGGCAGCGATGCCGAGGCACGTGTTAGGACCCCATCGGACTTGGATCTGAGTATTATCCGTTCGGACCCTCTTTCAAACCATTATATATTTTAATCTGTACAGGGAGTCGGTACCCCCCGACAGATTATTCTAGCTACATATTACGCTGAATAAACACATTGGGCGACTCTCCGCTCGGGCTTTCGCCGAATTCGGTTGCATGTCACAAGTGTCACAGACGTAACTCACTCTTCGCACTCTCTGACACCGTCCAAGACCTGACATGACGCCGCCTTATGGATGCTCTCAAGAACCCCCCACTCCATTTACACTCCAATCTTGACCCACCAGGGCTGTTTTAATGACTTTGCGACCAATTCACCGTTGCTGTGAATTGCTGGGACTTACCCAGATGCTTAAGCTTGCGTCCCAGTTGGTTCTTGGATTACTGTGAAAGCGAAATTGCCTCCAGTAGCACTGAGTAACAATCTGGCCCTGCTACGACACTTACACTCTCTCAACGACAACGACAGAGCTTAAATGATACATTGCTTCCGAAGGGTCGCCGGCACAGCAGAGCTCATAAAGCTGGGCTCGTATCCAAATGGATTTTTCTGCGCCTCCGCATGTGTCATCCTCCACCAGAGCCATCCCACTCCACCTCATTGATCCTCGCCTTCGCCTTCTTCCTCAGGGTAATGACCATGACCTGACCGACCCCTACACCATCGCCAAGGCCAGCCTCCACCCTGCCATCAAAGTCGCCGGTGTCCGTCAGTGTTGCAGTGGGGACGCGTTGGTTGGAGCAGGGACGTGTTATAATCTGAACTCAAATAATCTTATGGGAATGACGTGGAATAGATTTTGTGATTAAATCTCATATGCCGACATCGCTGGCACCCCTCCGTTATTCCGCAGATATTATTTAGTCTTATGGGAAGTCAACCACTGTCGAATTGAATGAAAAAGTACAGTATTCAGACATACCCATCCCTAGCTCGAATGTACATTTTAACTGTGTTTAATAATACTTTGATGCCCTTGGACCACACCCAAATGCACCGTGGCCTCAATCTGAGCTGGAACGATGTGGTTGGCTGGGTGGCCAACTAGCTAGTCTTTTGGGCCTGCCATCGGAGAAAATTCATGCAAACAGCCAAACGCCATGTAAATACAACCAAATTTATTCAACTAGTTTGTAGGATACTAGCCTTCATTTCGAGCCCCTTTGGACCCCCTCACATTGGGTAAACACAGTGAGGATTGGCCACAAACATGAAGGTGGCCAACTAGCCGAGGAGCAAAAAAGAAATTATTTGAACAGAGCCATTTGCGGTGGATAAGGAAAGTCAAAGCAGGAGAATGTTTACATTTTGAAACACATGACCCTATTGCCCTCACCACAATCCTTTACATTTTGAAACGCATGACCCTATTGCCCTCACTGCAATCCTTTACATTTTGAAACACATGACCCTATTGGCCTCACCGCAATCCTTTACATCTTGAAACGCAGGACCCTATTGCCCTCACCGCAATCCTTTACATTTTGAAACACATGGCCCCGTTGCCCTCACCGCAATCCTTAATATTTGAAACGCATGACCCTATTGCCCCCACCGCAATCCTTTACATTTTGAAGCACATGACCCTATTGCGCCCACCGCAATCCTTTACATTTTGAAGCACATGACCCTATTGCCCTCACCACAATCCTTTTTTTCTTCTTTGTTTTTTTTGGAGCATTTGGAATAATAAAACTTAGTCTGCAGAAGCATTCCAAGCTCATTCGCTTGTGATGCTGGTTATATAGCCAGTAGTTGCCAGGGAAAGTGTCCAGGGAGGAAATGCCGTTACGCACAATTCAACGAGTATGGGGCTCCAGCCTTAAAGAATTAACCTATCTCGTGCGTCCAGTCATCTGGCAGCGAGGCCTCGTCCAAAAGTAGACCACTCCGTGTTTTCAAGACCAATTGTTTGTTCACGCAACTGGTCCAAATTTAAATTTATCTGTCAGAAAGCGGTCGCGTTGTAATGCTCTATTGACGGCTCCCAACCATTGGTTGTGAATATCTGTGGCAGTGAGTGTTCTATTTGGAGCGGCATTCACTCGGTTTGTGCGCAAATTCCATATGAGATGCCAAGCGACCGAAACAAGTATGGCAAATAGTCTCCCTTTTCCGGGAAGAACTACACCTTTGTCGGATTTAAATTTTGCCAGATTGCACCCTAAGATCAAGCCCCAGCTCAATGTCGGCCAGTGGGTAAATTTCATTATTAATAACCAACGTTGTTGCGTTGGATTCCATATTACAGCTAATGTCAGTACCGAGTTTTGGGATGATTTTGATTCCCGCGAAATAATTACCTGTATCTCGGTGAGTTCTGCAAGGATTGGCATGAAATATAGCTAGATATTCTGGAATAATTCACGCGCAATTAGTGATAGAACGAAATTTGGACTAATACTTCATTTTGGGATCATCCCTGAATCCAGTTCCCAACGCGAGATTTCCGTCTACCGGAATGCACCAGCTGGTTTATAGGCATTCTGGACAGGAAATATATACTCACTTGAGCTGGACAATATCACCAGTTTCAGGGGTCAGACGTTGGAGTGTCGTTGACCGTATTGAATGCCAAATTACTTCATCTGAATGGGTGTATTTAGAAATTTCCTGAACAGAGCAACGGATGCGGTCGAGATTCATGAATGTACCTTCTCTCACAGGTCTGGGCTGCAGTTATCGTATAATCTCATGAAAATATCTTTGAGAGCTCTCTGATAAGAGCACCCCAGGTTTTCCGGGCAGCACTGTACGATTTCGACCAAGTATTCAGGGGTGTGACCAGTGACCCCAAGTATTCATTTTGCAGATATTCAAATTGCCTTTCTGGGCGATTTTTCAGAAACTTCCGGCCAATAATAGAAGAAATTTAAGAGCTGTAAGTGTGATATCAGGTGTTTCGGATATCTCTCGGTTAGTACGATCACTTCTGTGTCAACATATCGCCTTCATGGCGCAGTTGGTATCTATCTATCTTTCAGCTTGTTTTCTACACATTTTTGCGCGTGAGTTCGAGTCTTTCCACTGCCATTGCTTTTAATTATTGCCTTCTGGGGCTTCGCTTGCGCGGCCGCCGGTTCTTCACTGGAAACCAGCGCTTTGCCGAGCAGTGGATTTCCGCAGAATCTGATCCTCTTTTCCGGACGCTGCCTTTCCACTGGCCTCCAGTTTCAGTCCGGTTGGCAGTGTAGTGTTTTCCCATCCGCCAAATGCATAAAACCGGAATATCCCGACTGATTTGATCGTTCGCCGGATTAGGTCGACCAACCTGGAATTAGCATTACCTCCCGATTGTGGCTCCAATATTCTCGAAAAAGAATTAGTGACCTTCTTTAACAATCCTTTTGATGCTGAGGCTCTTACTGGGACTCCCCGAGTCTTATATACGCTGTTGTGGCACATAAATCGTGTTCAGGGGACCTCTGGTGCGCTCTTTAGAAGCAAAATTGTCGGGTAAAGGTCACACTCCGAATATACGAGCACTTTGCCTACGTTATTGGCATATTCCCCAGTGAACAGAGCCTCTCTGGCCAAAATTTCATCCAGTTGGTGTTTTTGGAAGCCGTGGGAACGTCAACTCGCTAAACTTGAGTCCAAACTCGATCAAACTCGCCCAATCGAGTTAGTCATCGAGTTTGCACTCGACTCTCGACTCGACTCGGCGACAACATTATTGTTGGGGGCCTCCGACCAACACCGCTTGAAGGGCATTTCCGTACCCTCCTCCACCCTGTGTTCACGTCTGCACCGTGCTCGAGCAGCAGCTGTGCAAGGTTAAGCTGGCCTCCAACCGATGCTGCTTGAAGGGCATTTCCATACCCTCCACCCTGCGCGTTGACGTCTTTACCGTGCTTGAGAGACGTAAGGAACGAGCGCCAAGGTACGCTTTGCCTCCATTCGCCTCTTCCTTTAGTGAAACAACATTTCAGATCTTCACTAGCAGTTACCGGTGCTTCACCACGAATTGATGTTCATCTACACTTGCCGTCATTTCGGGCATTCGTTGGGACTTCATCTTCCTGAACCCCTTTTTGTTTTTGTTTTTTTTGTTTTTTTGTTTTGTTTTGACCTACCGTCCAAGTTGCCCGTAAGTTGGTTCAACTCCAGGTTGGTCTCTCTTTCTTACCTATCACCTCATCTGTGCTTTTGTTTGGGTTGAATTCTGGCTTCATTTCCTTGGAGTGATAGTGATCGCCCAACAAAACAAGTGTGATCTCCTCTGAGCTGGGACAACAGCATGACTTGGCAGAACAAACACATGTTCTGAATGCATTCCTTAAACCGCGCAAACCTCTTTTAAAATCTCACACCATTTAGAAAAATCCGCAGTCTGGCGAGGCTTTCTCCCGAATCTTCAGTTTTTTCGCAGGTCAAGTTCAAAATTACGTTGATGTATGTACTTTGCAGATGCTAAATTATTGACACTATCACCATGTTGCCGCTTGAATCCCCGGGAGAATTTATCTTCAATTCATTCATGTTCTTTCGGACAACGAAACTCAGGCGATAGTGTTCCTCAAACCTTCAGAGAAAGAGATGACACATGACGCAACAGATACATTAGAGCCAGCCGATGTCAAGAAAGTGAGTGCATTCAATCACTGTACACAATCAGTGAAAAACTTGCAAATAGCCGGTGCTGGTGGAAATTGAAGCTTGAGCCAGAACTTTGTGACATAAGTAGGACTACGCGATCCCGGATGCGTGCGACATCTCATCGTACATATATTGCCTGTCTCTGGAATCTGGATGGGCACATTTTCCTGCTGTACTCTTACTTCACTGGCTCGTTCGCTGTGTAATTTGAAACTTGAAAGCCACGATTGCGAACGACAGCTTTCACTTGCCGCAAAATAATTCATCAATATGTCTTGAATACGTACAAGAATGATTTATACTCGCAAACTAAATTGAGGTGCTCTGGACTGAGCAACGTGCCACGACATTGACGATTTCGAAGATTATTTATGCTTGTTGATTCGTGATGTGTCACGCGTGACGCCACGCGTCTTGTCCTTCTCCACCGTCGTCTCTTCTTTTCTGCTGTTGTCCCGCCCGATTTTGGCCTTCATTGCTATCTCAAACCATAGTTCACATCTGACGACACGCCATACAACCACTTTTGTTGCTCCCCTATGTCAAATTGACCAATCAACGCCAAGATACGTGATTTTCGCATTATCCACCAACAAGGGCGTGCCTGGGCTCAGCACCTTCCTCAAAGCTGTCCAAAATGTCTTATCTCGATAGTAAGTTGCCCATTCTTCCTTCAATGGTCACCCTTTGTGCCCGCAAGCTGCGAATTGACTCGCACACGGAGCATCAGTGGGCGGGCGACAACTTGAGGGGCTCTGAGGAGCCATGTGGGGGTCCCGTCACACACTGTTCTTTCTAGTAAGGGCTCGTACTCTGTCTAGTGCACTTCAAGACATATTCTCGTGGTCCTGGCGCTCAAATTCCACCGGAATATCTACCAAAGGCGCAGCTACAGGTGAGTTTACACATCCTGATTGCGCCCAACACTACTACTCCCATTTCGAACCCCTTATGAACGCTTTACCATCAGTTTCCCGCACCCCATCCCTCTATTGGTTGACGAGGTCATAATACCCTCGAACAACTCCATAACTTCCGGTTTCGCACCAAAAAAAGGCAAGTTTGTCGCTCTAGACTGCAATATTCCGTCAGTTTTGTGACACCCTCCCACGTCACCCGCACTGCTTCTGCTTTCGTATTTCGGGTAGGGAGGCCGCCTTACTGTTTTGAGCCAGTCACTAACTCTTAACTGTTCTTTCAGCCGCAGTTAAAGTCGCTGGCAGTGGGGTGTTCCGAGTACAGTCGCTGGGTGCCGTGTGACAGCGTTCGCGACGTAAGCAATTTTACTGTGATATTTGCCCCTAAAATTCTCACATTTTTTTTTGCGACTAACGCTGAGACTCCGTCAATAGCCTCAGCCCTACGTTCACTTCATGATTTACTGACTATAGCACAACCCCAAGGACGGAGACCCACTTGGAATTCTGGTACGTCTTCGCACTCACTTAGCCACTTCATACACCTTGTCTATTAGCACTGTGACACCGCGACTACGCTCAGGCCTACGTCGGTTAGATATTTACTGACCTTTGAAACGAAGCCCATGTTCACTGGAGACGCACACCAGGCCTATTATTTTTTACCTATCTGACTGTCTATTGGCGTTGAGACGCCGGGATTATTGACCAGGTACGTTAGTTAGATATTCCCTCTACTCAAGGTACGCACACTTGGCCAAATTCTTTCTTTCTTTTCTTTTTTCCTTTCAGTTTTTCAGACTTCAGTTAGCTTGCGTGTTCTTTTCTCGTCCACCTTTCAACAACAACCAAAATGCCTTTGTCTGTTCGCTCGAGGTACGCGCGCGGCTCTCTCTATTTTATTTATCTGAATGTTCAGCTATTAATCTCCTCGCGCGCACCGACTCTGACTTGAGCCGAGTCGTTCAACCTCGCACTTCTTTCAACCGAACCCGATCCAACATCGAGACTGGTGAGTTTATAGTTGTATCACGCATCTGTACTGACTTGGTCGCGGGTCAAAGGTCGGGTCTTGCTCTATTCTTGTCTCAGATTGGTTCAAATTGAAGGCAATATCCACCGATTGAACCCCAAGTCTACGCATCTTTCAAGTCAAGACTGCAAGCGGCGAAGCCAATACGATACTTGCGGCAACGACTCGAGTCCCATTCCGTACAGTAAGCCAACATTGAAATATTTCAAATTCCTACATCAACTGACTCGTTTCGTTCGTTCGTTCAGCCTGCCTGCCGTCGTACCTTCGCGATCTGGGAGAATTACCGCCCAAATTCCTCACACATACCCGCACCCTCAATAACGAGCCCAAAGGGTAACGCTGTTCTCTGTTCTATTCTACAGTGTAAGTACGCGCAGCCCTTGGATTCCATTCGATTTCGAATTCACTTACTCTCACAGGTCGGCTTTTGGCTCGGCGCAACGGTATGTCTTCAATACTGCGCACTTGCGGCGCTCACTAATGAACTTTCGGCTCAGTGAACTCTTACGGAGCCCCCACAATACGCATTGACAGTACGGGTCCGCACTTTGTCGTCTTGAATGAGATTCTAACAAGTTGTTCTTCCCTCGTCCACCAGCTGCGCTGCATATCATCAACCTGAGGAGTCGCTGGCAGGTGAGTTTAATTTTAACCCCATAATATTTGCCGTCAGCCATCCAGAACACTAATTATGAGAAATAGATGCACTCTGAATTCGGAGCGGAAGACGCACAGGATCATGCCACATGTTCCGCCGTCTCGCCCCGTTGCCGGTGTCTTTCCTTCTCCGCCGAGGTTCTATGCTAACTGTGTGTGTATTTTCTAGTTGAAGATTTTACGGTCATTAGGTGTAATTCTTCATTGTTTAAGGACATGTGGATCAAGGTGAGCAGTGTGGCTTCGTCACCGACAGCACAGCAACGAATGATTCTTCGTGATTAACCAGCCAGCATGAATTGTTTGGTTTGCGAACTTGCGGTGTGTATTTTCCTTGTTGAGTATTGATTGCCCTTACACGTATCTGACACTCGTTATTTTACTTTTGAGGTTCAAATCGTCGGGCAGCGTAGTGGATCATCGCCCTGTGAGCCCTTTCTAGGCATCTATGTACTGTAGTACCACGCTGTATGTAGTATACATGAATATATTCCATTTGGCCTGAACTATCGACCAGTGCACCAAAATTAAGTACCTGAAAGCCCTGGAAATCAGTGCCCTGAAGCGCTATAAATTAGTACCCTGAAGCACTAATTAATGGTGAAAAGCACTGGATATAAGTGAAAAAATGAGCACAAGTACTATATATTAGTGCTTTGAGGTACTATTATAGCACGGATAGGTACTAATTTCCAGTACTTGTGGGTACTAATTTTTGGGGGTGGGCAGGTACTAATTTATAGTGCATGCCCTATCTGCAATGTGATACGTCAACTAAGTTTCAATAGACAGCGTGTATTCGAGCCCCCTGACCCAACAAAGCTCGGAACAGCTGCAAAAAAGACCATTCGATAGCATTAACGCGCACAGAAATACCATTTCTGCTTGATTCGGTAGGTGATGAGGGGATTTTCCAGGCATGAACGGCTTGCCAGTGATCCTCCTTTCACGCAACAGGGTCCCGTTTATTCCTAATGCCTTGGCGTATTCCGCTGCTGATAAAACAACGTCGGCCACCAAAGAGTCCTTGTACCAAGCACGGCGAATCGAGACGCTCAGGATCTGGACATCGCGCTTCAAAAATTCGGCCGTGAGGTCCTCGTTACTGACGTTGTTTGGTACACTGCCGGCACATTTTTTAAAAAACCTGCATTCCATGTGCCAACCTTGCCACACCCAAAAAGGTACTGAAAAAAATCAATTATGTATTCTGAACAGCAGCTAAAGACTGTAGAATGACCTACATAGCAATATCAATGTGTAAGTGTGATTTGAGTGGAGAGAAAAGGTGCTGGCAGCCCGACATGCGGACGATATCTTGACGGCTTCGGGGAGTCCCTCTGGTTTGCAGAGCCACCTGAATGGCGCACAACACTGGGGCGACAATAATGGCTGCGAGACATCAATTCCCAAGTGTTTATCTCCAGTTTATGCACCACAACCCAAGATCGTGCCGAGGTGCATCTGCGAGGCCATGAAATTACTATTATCAGAGACTGGGTTACTGGGCCACCTTAAGGGTTTTTCATTGCTCGAGGACCAATATCTCGAGTTTCTGGGTGTTGAAACATGCCTGAATGTAGTCTAGCATCCTATGAGTGAAGTGCGGGCAGTGGCTCAGGAGTTGGTGATGTATTGATGGTTCAGTGAATATTTTGGCACGGCAAGTCAAAAAATGGCCAAAACACCGTAATGGGCCAGGTGGGTACTGTAGGGCTTGAGCGGGATCAGGGCTCGGGCCTGGGAGGTCTCAGGCCCCGGGCTTGGGCTTGAGGCCCGACTATACGAAGAGTCAATTTTTGCACTCAAAAGTGACCTATGAGATGCCAGGGAGGTTTACTTGCTGAAGCAGTTCGAGCTGCAATCGGGGTCAATGGCGGGATACTGGATGCAGCAATGACACATGGATGTGTGGGCTGTACCCATTTGAAACGCTACCGATCCGATCTCATTGCCGAAGGCGCAATTTTTGGCTACATCAATCATGAAAGAGCCATCTGGAGTACCTAGAATCATGTACCGCTATCAGCGACGTCTACAACAATCTCCGTGCTGCCGCCGCCTTGTTCCTCAGTCCCGTCGGTTGTCAGTCCATTTTCTCCTGGAATCCCGGCTGAAAAAAATTGAGCATCACTGAGATCCTCTCCTTTTTGGCTTTGGCATCGGCCTCGGTAGCCAAGTTCCGATGACGGCGGCGCAGAGCTTCTCCAGCCCTGAAGATGTGGCACCGACCACTGACGTCATGCTCAGTAAGTTCTCGCCAAACGTATTCAAATCATCCAAATTCTTAACTACCTTGCCACCAGTGTGCAATGCCGTCAGCGGTGCCTACTTCGTCACGGCAGCACAATCCCTTTTCGCTAACCGCCTGCTTCAGAGGTTTACCAACTCTTCCCCCAATATTGATGCGACCAAGGTCCTGACCACCGGAGCATCTGAAATCCAGCGCGTATTCAGTGGTGAAGAGCTGGCTGCTGTGGTCAGTGCTTACATGCCCGGGATCAAAGATATTTTCGCCTTTTCTGTGGCTGGTGCAGCGTTGACTGTTCTCATATCCCTTGTGATTCCGTCTGAGAAGCTGGCGAGTCTGGACACCAATAAGATTGATGAGAAGAAGTAGGAAATTGTGTTCCAAACGGCGGCGAGGAAGGATACTATTAGTCTCTTATAAACAGACGCTACAACAATATGGTGCTCGTACCTCGCATGTTGTATATAGTCGGTCGAAAAGCTCGATGCGCTGATCGCTGGCCGCGTTATTATGTAATCTTAAAATTCGCGGTGTTCAAAAGACATATATTTCTTGCCATTTTTGCACAATTTGTAGTGATATTACAGCTAATTGCAGTACCGAAGGCGCGAATCGGAAATCTGCTGTTTTGTGATGTTTTCAAAGAATTCCAGGTATCTCACTCGGTTCTCCACCACTTGACCTGAAACCTGGATAGAAATACTCAGCTAATTCGTGCGCAATTAGTGATAGAAAGGAACTTTCACCAATATCATATATTCGGCGACATTGTTTGAAGGGGCCGTTTTGTGGATAAATACAGTTTACTGGCATCTAGACACATCCGGATGATGTAGAATTTTGTCAGAAAATGTTTTCATATATTTTGAAAGATGCAGTTAGGCTCAAATATCACATTCTTTGCTGATTGCAGTATATTACCATTGGCTTGATGCCATTACAAGCATGATAAACTAAGATATTGAAGATTCAGACTCTATCACGCCTTTCAAAATCCATAGACGTCATCTCACTAGGGTATTTGAACATGCCTAGATACCGGCAGATTGACTTGACCCCCCACTAATGTCGACTTCTTCACGGACTGGCAGCCTGCGATCGCCGCTCTCACTTCCCCCCGCACCTGGCCAACACCTCCTAATGCTATTCCACACTGTCCATCGCCGCCTCCTCCGCTCCCGCCCCACCCTCAAGATCCGCCTCCACTGGGGTGCGATTCTCAATCTGGCAATTGCTAAATCGAGAATCGCGCGGAAAAAAAAGTCATCCTCATTAGTTTCCGGATCAGGTGCACCATTTGGTATCGTATTTTGTAAAAACAAAAAAAATTGACAGCTCTGTATCTAGAGAGCTACAAGCACCTAATCCTGCATCACAAAATACTACTGCTGTTAAACGTAAGCCTGGGCGACCAAAAGGCTCACTTAGCAAAAATAAGAAGCTGCACCCAATTGATGCTGTGCAGGCTGGGCTAAAACGGCTGGGCCGACCTCCTGGATCAGGCAACCTTCAGCGTGCTCGTATGGCTGGAACTGCTCCCCCTGAAGAACCAAAGCGCCCTGTTGGCTGGCGACAGATGCATACTCCTCCAAGACCTACAACTGTCCATTTAGGCTGTATTGTGGGTATTTTGGTCTATTAAATTTCTTGCAGAGAATCTGATGAAAGTTTAGCATGTTCCTGGTAGAGCACCTCCGCTTTGGTCCCATGAGCTAATGAATGATTCAAACACTCTGCGCATGAGTGGTGGCCAATTTGTAGCCAGAAACTCAAATCGCTGCATTCAGCGGCATATTAGCCGACGCCTCGGCTAGCTTCTGCGAGCCGCTGTCTAGCTGTGGCTATGCTTCGGCTAGATCTGGCTATACGGGTAGCCAGTGCCGCCTCGCCACACGGCCGGTAGCTTCTGCGAGCTGATGGTTAGGTCGTCTACCCAGGGCGTGGGTAGCTTTGGGTAGCTGGGCCTTCGGCACGACCCTTGAATCGGTCATAAATCACTTGTTGTTATGGGAATGCTGTCTGCCCATCCATCTCCGCATCCATTTGAAATCAAATTTATTTGCCGAGACTAACTGCGCCCTAACCGCTGCCCTATGTTCTCATGTCGGCATTGATTGTAATGTGATACATAGGAGAGGTTAGAGCTAGCCAGAGGTGTTGGCTAGCTGTGGGGAGGTTGGGTTAGCTGTGGGGAGGTGCAGCTAGGTGCGGCTAGTGCAGCTAGCCACAGCCTCCGCTTGTCCGGTTAGCCACAGACGGCCTGCCAGGTCCGGCTATGTGCTGCGTGGCTAGAACCCTGCTGAACGCAGTGAATCCTGCTGCCATAGAAAGGGATTGAGGTCCTAGAGGCACACATCGAAAGCACCGGGAAGGAAGCGGAGACCCCAAGTCAACGAAATCAAGCAGGAGCACAGGTTCACAGGTCTCGCCAGGGGTCTGAGGCAATTCTTGGGACTCAATTCCTCGGGGACCAGGAGAAGCTCCAGGCGCTGGTGAGATGTTTCATCACACATTTCTGGAAATCTTACTGACGCTATAAAAGTATGACCAATGCAACACAATGGTTCCTCAGTTACTCGAGTCGCAGAAGTTGATTAGAATAGGGCAAAAGAGGAATTGAGCCAGAGTTAGTGGGCTTTGCCGAGACAGCGCTACAGAGAGTATACGCCACGCTCTCAACACGCTCCTCAGATTCCCATGCGGATACGCATCAGGATCATCAAATCCCAGATAGTGATGCAATTGACATGCTCCCGCCATCATCTAATCCCACCACACCCTCAAAACGCGCCCGCGCTGCCACCCAGTCGACAGGTTCTGAGATCTCAGAGTCAGACCAGCACAAAACTAAAAAACCCCAGAGATAAGGCCATTAAATTACTTATTATACCACAGTACATATGTATTTATATAGTTATAAAGGACAGAAAGTGAAATCTTGAGCACTTGGCACGACACACATGCTGGATACGACGTTAATACGAGAATTGATGGATTTGATGCCGCCGGGTTTGCCGATCAGTTCCCATCAAAAGCCAAACAAGTGACCACGTACCAGTGGATTTTATTAATCTTTTTAGTGGAATCCCCTTGCTCAAGCTCGGCCTTTGCGGTTGGCTACGCGATGGCCCGGCCGAGCTACTCGCGGGCAGTTTCTTGGTACAAAAGTCACCTGTGGTCTGCCGTTATCTGACCGCTTGTACTCATAAGAAAAGATGCAGTTGGAGTAAAAAATTGTAGCAGCTTGGGTAAGGATGAACCATAGCTACCATCACTGCGTTCCGTGGGTCCGTAGGCACACCGTTTTCCGCGCTGAAAATGTTTATGAAGAATGTTTTCTTTGATGACGTACTCACATGCGGACCGAAGTCACGAAACGAGCGGCCGATCAATTCAATCCTCGTTTGTACAAGATTTTGCCAAGACTAATGCAGCAGTTGTGTTCATTCGAATCATTGCATATATATGGGGTGGTTCGCCTTTTCCGCAAAGCCAACGAAGAAGAACCGAGAGAGCTGTATCAAAATCGAGTGAACAATATCAAAGAACGCTCGGACCGGAATCCGAGCTAAGTCCGAAGAGAGATTGATATCCGCTTTTTTCGGCCGCCCACCTCTTGGAATGGCGGACCGGGGAGTCGTTGTGGTCTTTCGGCCGGCGCTGCACATTGGAAGGCCGTCCAGCACCTTCTCGCCTACCTCAAGGACACCCTCGACTACAAAATTACTTATCGTCGCGGGGCTGGCAGCGGTGTTCGTCCTCTCGGCTGGGTAGATGCGGATTTTGCGGCAGACTTGGACACCCGTCGCTCGACATCTGGTGAAGTCTTCATGATGTCGGGTGGCCCGGTGTCCTGGTCGTCGAAGAAGCAGACGACGGTAGCGCTGTCGACGACCGAGGCGGAGTATGTCGCACTGACGCGAAGCTCTAAGCAAGCAATGTGGATGTACAGTTTCCTCGACGAGTTGCACATGCCCCAGGAGCCCCCGGCGCTCCTCTACGGCGATAATTTGGGAGCTGCTGCACTTGCACGGGACGCGAAGGGGCACGCGCATGTCAAGCACATTGACATTCGCGAACACTATATTCGCAAACGTGTCGCCACCGGGGACGTCGGGATTCAGCATGTCCCATCAGCTGAAAACCTCGCGGACATATTCACCAAAGTTCTCCCCCGCGATGCGCATGTTGCCATCGTTCGCGCTCTGGGTAACCCTTCAATTTTCAGCTCGAGTGACAGAGAAGAGGAACTAACCTCCTTTGAAATCGGGATTCGATTCAGGTATTCTCTATACTCGGAGTCCAGAGGGAAATACCCTTTGCCAGCACATAGCGAAATATCATCGGGATCTGTATTTTTGTTGAACTGGCTGCATTGGAAGTTTCCATCCAGCGTGCGCTGGCTCTAGTTGAGGTGTCTGGGAAAACCACGGTTTAATATTTACTCGCTAGTGGTGACAGGACTGACCGCAGATGATGTGGTGTTTTCGGGCAGTTGAGATCACTGTTGAATCCCGGTTCTGGGCATGCAGGGCACCATACAAGGAGATTGCCGGTGGGCCGGTGCGATAGAACACCATCTATTCCGTGCAACTGGCCAGTCCGCTTCAAGAGTGTCAAATAGTTGAATACCCGCACGACACGTACAAAGGCGGCGTAAGGATTCTGCAACCGAGTTCAGTACTGCCTTCTCATAATGTACAAAATGATGATACGGACCGCGACTTCTGCGGTAAATGAGTTATCTGTCAGCCGCCGAATGTGTTAGGTGTGGGTTTTGAGCAACCCCACCCCCTCGAAGAGTGTTTACATATATTAGGATTCGGCGCTGCCGAATCCTTTAAATACCTTATATTTGCACTAGTTTACTTTACTTTTACTCTTACTCTACACTACGATCAGCACTTCGACAATCCTACCAATTGTTCGACGTCTTTCGTGGTCCTGTAAGACTAGGAGTCCTTACAGAATGGCACCCAAATAGTCGTAGGCAGCCTTCTTAGACTCCAGGTTGTGAAGTTGGAAATCTTTCAGCATGGTGACAGTGAATGCAGTTTCCGGTTCGCGTGTGGTGGCTGGGAAGAGTCGTGCCCGCATCAGCTGTTTCAGCTTGTTAGGAGGGAGCTCGTGACATCCACAGAAGGACAGGCGAGTTGAATGAACACCATTACAGTCGACGACAGTGAATAACTGTTGCCCACATGGTGAAGGTCATGGCGCCCCATTATGACCGAGTTGGATGGTGTGATGAAGTTTGGAATTGTCATGTCGAACAAAAAATTGCCGTTGAGTGTCCCAGACTTCTGCCCAATGAAATGGATTTCGAAGATGTCCTTCGACAAAGCATTCCTTGCACGACATTTGATATCCAGTACAATCATGACATTGGGTGGATGCAATCATACCAGGCCGTCTGCACGAACACGGCTGGCCAGCAGATTCATCTGCCTCATATTCCAGTAATAAACGCCCCAGTTCTTCGAAATGGCCTCGGAAGTCATTTAGATACTGAGCATTCTGTGGCGGGTGATCATTCCACTTGTTGTTGTTGATTCAAAGGAGCCATGAAACAAACACACCTGGGTGGGTTTTTTCGGAAGTGGTTCCGGCTAGGAAGGCATAGCTGAAGTGGACGTAGAACTGCTTGCAAAGGCTGTAGATGCTGATTTTGCTGATAGTGTTGGGAGCCGCTGAAGTACCGAGGTAGTTTTTGTGGTTCCTGTATCACTGATAACTGTATACTGCACGCGCTTGACGGTTGGCACAGAAAAAGTGACGTGGTGGAGAGCAGCATCTTCAAGATCAGCTGCCTTTCGTTTGCCTTTGTTCCCTGGCATTGTTAGGTGAGGATCTCGACGCAAAATAATGACTGCGTCCGATATAAAGCCTTCTTGTTTGTATCTGTTTGCTCTCACGGCATGCTGTTCGCTGCACAGTCTCCCACATGGCCCTCTGGTCCAGTTTCTGATAGTCTCGAGGGCATGGTGGCCATGTGAAGATAGTTGCCAGGGGCCCAGCACCCTTAGCTACCACATCCCAATCGCGGCAGGGCCAAAAAGAATTAAATACCGGGAAATAAATTCAAATATGGAGCGGTTACAATAACGTAGACCAGTGTTGGCATTGACCAGGGTCAAGCCAACTTGGCACCTGTTTTATGACCCAACCGTTTATCCGAGTTTCATCAAACCACTCAAAACCTTTCTCTACTTACCCATAGTTGTCGCCCCGCCTATAGACTCGTAACCAGTCTGCCTACGCCGTTCTAACAAGGCGAGCTTGTTGCTGTAGGCAGACTGGTACTTCTCGGATATGTCAATCGAGCTGGGGTGGAGTTTGAAATTTAAGTGACCTTTTCACAATCTTATTCCGTTTACGCTCAGTTTTTATGCTTACTTTTCGGTTGAAGCTGGGGTAATAAATAAAAGAATTATCCCCTTCATTTGGCCTCCTTATATTTTCTCTTTATGGTACAGAACACCGTAAAACCTGAGGATTGTTTTATTGGAATCAACTTCGGACCGCGATCTCCGGAATTGCCGCGGCTCATCGCGTCATCGGTCTCACTCAATGAACAACTTAATTTCAAACTCCGCCCCAACTCGATTGACATATCCGAGAAGTACCAGTCTGCCTACGGCAACAGGCTCGCCTTGTTAGAACGGCGTAGGCAGACTGGTTACGAGTCTACCCCACCTACAGGTCTACCCGTTCTGTACCCGTCCCGTAGGAAAATCTCACCAAGCGCTGTACAGACAAAGATAAAATATTATTGCCTACCCAGGCCCGGGCTTGCAGGCCTGGCCTGGGCTGAGATTTCTCAAGCCCGAGCCCTGGGCCTGCGCAAGCCCGACTGCGGGCCTGGCTCAGCCTGGCCTGAGCGGGCCCGGCCTGGCGGGCTTGAGGGCCTCAAACCAAGCCTTGGGCATCACTATAGGGGATTGGCAGTCTCTCATAGACAGACGCTACAACAAATTGGTGCTCGTACCTCGCATGTTGTAGTCTGTTGATAACCTCGATCGAGTGATCGCTGGCCTGCTTATTACAAATCACAAAAACAATTTGGATGCTGGTATGCGTTCCAGAACACATTTTTCACAAATGTGAAGTCCCAGCAGCATTAGGGGATTGGTAGCTAAGGTGAAAATCACCCCTTAAACCCATCTTTGGGCACATATGATACTTGTGAGTATTTAACAAATTGGACCAAGGTAGTTGTAGGCATGCACATTCCAGTCCGATTCGGTTCCAGCTTCGGTCACGTTGTGACCTAAGCATCACATGACACTTGCATTTCAAACCCCAAACAAACCAAAAAAACTCTCTAGCAACCATCTTTCGGACCTTATGATGGCCCTGAGTAGAATCTTGATTCCATGTGGTTTTGTCGGACACCAATGTGGGGTGCAAACGGGTATCAACAAGTCGAATCCTTTAAAATCATCCTGGAAGGGCGACCCTAATGATCGGGCAAACGGCCTGGGATTCCGCGAAGAAATATCTCCCTGATTCATCATTTTGCTTTGATTCCTTACCGTTTTCCACCTAGATTTTTAGGCTGCCGCGGTTGTCCCATGGATGGAAAAAGTTCAATTTCCTCGTATTCGACCTTTTGGGTCGTGTTTGTTTACAGCTAGTGCTTTTTTTTTCTGGAGCTTTTGTGTGCGCTAGATCAATTTGTCTGATTAGTGGGCAGCGCGATGGCCAGAGTGCAGCTTCGATTTTTCTTCTTTATGTATTTTTTTACAGAGAATGAAATTATTTTTTCCATCTTCTGATCTTCCGGAGCGAAGCGCCAGCATGTCTTGTCTGATGTAATTACGTCAATCTATACCACCGTTCCATGATTGCTCCCCTCTTCACGGAAACCAGGATAATGCCTCTACGAGTCCGTCGCCTCCTCCTCGTTCTCAGCCACCTACGTTATTTTCTTGGCCTAAATGATGACCACTATGCCCGTGCCGCTCTTAATAGTTCATTTGAACTTGCCAGCAGAGGTAAAAAATGCTAGGCCAACGATCTAACAAAAGCTGCAACGAGGTTGGCATTCCACTGCCCTAACCTGATTCTGACGCGTCGGAATTCTGCTAAGACGTCGAGGATTACGTAAAATTGGTTCAGAAGCTCATACTGGAATGGCTGCAAGGTGAAATTGACTCGTCCGAAAAGCTCTACTTGCTACATGGCCGTCGAGAACCTCAAAAGGATAAACCACCAACCCAAATTACTTCTTGCATGCGGCATTACCTGACAATGGTGAAAACTTAGAAACATCGAGAGGCTATCACCTCCGTGTTACTCTCAACTCACTTGTTAGCCGTTGAAGTCTTTCGTTACGTGGATCATGCGCATCAACCCGTCCCTCGATCGGAACGGCTGTGTACGTTCTGTAAAAAGGAGGTGGAGACGCCGGAACATGCACTAATCACTTGTAAGTCTTCAGACGCACTTGTTGAGTTACGTGCAGCTTTCCTGGGCAAACTCTTCACCGACCTTCCAGACTTGCGCAACCAGATGGTGGAACTTTCGAACACCGAGTTTCTGAAAGCCATCATTCATCCAAGGTCGACTATTGCGCTGGTTGCAAAATATGCGTTTGATGTCCGAGAGCTATTCTACGCCGTTCCCGTGTTCCGTTTGGATGCTGGGTGAGGCTAACCGTGTTGATGTGCTAACCTGTTTTTTCCTCTATATGTTCTGCTAGCTCTTCCGCGGCGAGTGTTGACTCCAAGAGACCGCTGCGACCGTGTGCTCGGCTAATAAGGATATAGAGGGGTCCAGGGACGAAGATGTAGCTTTATTTACTGCGTGTACATTGGGATATTCCCTGGAAACCGGCGTTCCTGAGTGGGACCGTGCCGTGTAATACTACCTACCTACCTACCTAAAGGGGAATTCACTGTTTTGGGGCATTCAGCGGTTGAACATGCAGCACGATGGCAATTGTGCCCCAATTAACCTAGTTGTTTGATAAACGATGTAGATGAAGATATTTCGCAGCCAATGAGATATCGGTATTTTTGATGTGACCCTTACTTCAAATGCATTAGCATAATTGCCGGCTTGGTTTGCCCAGCTAAATCCCCCAAGCTATATAGAGTTGGACCAAGGGTCCCCTTAAAAATACAGATATACCATTGGCTTTAGAATACCCTCAAGTACGTCAGACCAAAAATCTAGGTCAATCGGACGACAATAGCCATCGTGGGACGCGTTCTACCGTTGAATGGCCAAAAACATCCAAACCCCATCAGGAAATCGACATAGGGTGTAAATAACATTTTTATACCCCATTTGCTGCGGAATAGCCGTACAAATCCAATGAGCTTATTTTCAAAGGAAACGGTGCAGAATTGAGCTCGCTACGAGTGTTCTAGCGAAAACATGCACAAAATAAAATAAATCGGCCCAGCCCCTAAGTTCCGCAAAGAGCTCTAGTTCAGTGTAATAGCCTGCCTGAAGAAGAACGCAAAGAAGATCAGGCAAAGAACATACGAACTGCGAAAATACAAGTATGTACTAGTCTATGCAAAACCGAAGGGTAATTTCAATTGTTCGCAAGATGGATAAAATATCATGAAAGACCTTTCAGGAAGGTGTGCCGGGATGTTCCCACAATGGCATCTTACAGAAGCCTTGTGGGATTCGACTCTTTTATTTAAGCGACGTTTCGGCAACATTTGTGTGATGTTGGGGCGTTTATTTACAAACATCACATCAAAAACATGTGGGAAACATCTCTCCGGAACGGCGGTGTACTTTATTTCGATCAAGTCAACCGGGGGCGTGACGCGTGACCCTTTTCACCTATTCGACAACTCGACAAGACCCTCGACTGAGCGTGACAGGCAAAAAAATTCGACATGG
This sequence comes from Mycena leptocephala, assembly GCA_029378395.1. Classification (NCBI taxonomy): domain Eukaryota; kingdom Fungi; phylum Basidiomycota; class Agaricomycetes; order Agaricales; family Mycenaceae; genus Mycena; species Mycena leptocephala. Next base: position 6,101 of record JARJLF010002735.1, on the reverse strand, counting down.
CGCCAAAACGATGCTCTTTCATCAGCAAAGTGTTCCCTTAAGACCCGGAAATATTTGGGTTGAGTTTCATAATCCTTGCTATATTTTTGTTGGTCTTTTCTTTTGGCCTGGATTTGAGCGAGAAAATGGCCTTTTGGCGGGAAATGACAGCAGGGAGACTGTTAAATGATAGAAACTGTTGAAATCTGAATCTCTCGAGACACTGAACCACGTAGAAATTTATTGTCGATTTTACAACGATTTTCGTGACCCTCCGCAATTCGACAAACGCCTCCGTGACCCGTGACCTCGACCAAATTTCGACATCAACACTGGGGTCCGTGACCCGTGACTGTCGATTTGAACGAAATAATCCAGTAGGCTCGAATCCACGCAGATGTCGGTGTCGGCCGCCAATCAATCGGTCAATGCCCAGGCAGAAGAAGTACGGATCGGTATAATCACAATCGGGGATACTGGGGGATAGCGCATGGGGGCAGGGGATGCCGGCTTCCGAAAACTCGCACTCAATGGCAAGCTCGGCACAGTTCGCGCATTTGGCGACGACCTGAAACCACGCGAAAATCAGTCTGGAACGGAAAGGAAATGGACGCGGACGCACATTGGCGCGGCACTTGATTAATTTCAAGAATAAAAGAATAGGGCGCACTGGACAGTGAGGGCCGTCGGAATAATGGCCGACGACGCGCCATAGTGGAGACTATGGGCAACGGGCTATAATGAGCGATTTGACAAAGGAATAATAAAAGGGCACGAACCGGGATGGGACATACTACGACGACGGGCATCGCCTTCCGAAGGGTCAAAGCCGTCCCAAGGACAAAAGGAAACTCTTTCCTGTTGTAAGACAAACACTTATCCTCGAAACCGCGGCTGTGTAGGAACCTGAAAAAGATGGACAAAAGGAGCGGGGAAGTCCGAGTGTTGGTGCGCGCCAATCAGATGGAGTTCAAAAAGCTTCAGACCAAAATTCGCGGGTGAAGTTAGATGACCGACTAAAGCTGAACTCCGACAAAACCCGATAAACTCTTGTTCTTGTTCTGTAACGATCCTGAAAGTAACGAGAATAGCTGAACAGAGCCTAGGGGGTGCCCAGGAGGGTGGCCTGAGGTGCAATTTTAGAAATTCTAACGAATTTATTTGAGTCTAGGCCGAAAACAAAATCTGTTGTTTTCTCAGCTCGTTAAAGCCTCAGAAATATTTTAGAGATATCTTGTATAGGCCGCGGCATCACCGCCGTGGGATACAAGCAGGTGACCAGTGAAAATTTTCACTTTAAATCAGACTCTCTTTATCCTCGCCCCTTATATCTCACTCCTCGCCAACTACTACCCGATGTTTAACCAATACTTCTAGGAGGGCTGCTCCTGATGCAGCCAGCCTACCCACACTCCCAATTCCATTGACTCAAGACCATCGCGCCACTCTCCGCTTGCCTTCGTTGACTCCTCCTGAGGTGATACCCCAGGAGCCGTCCGATCGTAGCCAGCCGTATCACGCGGATGTCTCGCAACATTGACTCCCATGCTATCCCCGCGCCCAAACCCACTCTTCACATCCGTAGACACATCACCTCTTCTTAAGCCCCATATCTGCACTGGGCAAGCTGCACAGAGGTAAAACCCGTGCATCAATTTCTGAGCGAGTACGAAAAATGCTTGCGTGCATTCAATGTAGCCAATTGTGTGCTGCGGTGGCTTTTGTTGGCAGGTGAATAGCATATGGCATTTAGTGCAAGGGGAGAACCTCTAGTGAGAGCGCGATATATGCAGGAGATTCCCTTTTCCCGCACACGTCGTGGCGGTGGTTAGGTCAAAGTTGGAAAGAACAGACATTCCGATCTTTCCTTTCACTGGATAATTCCATTTCAATACCATAGCGGTGGTTCGGTCAATTTTATCTTTTATGTTCTGGATCAGATACCGGCCTTCTAGAAAATCTCTCAACTGCAATAAGGAGTTCAAAATCCGAGGGTGAAGTTAGATGACCGACTAAAGCTGAACTCCGACAAAACCCGATACACTCTTGTTCTTGTTCTGGAACGATCCTGAAAGTAACGAGACTAACCGAATTTGGCTTTCCTACGGTTCACAATGTGGGATGTCCAACTCGAATGGTGTCCATTTTTATTGAGCACAGAAGCTACAGTGAACATATCGACCAAAACCACACAAAATGTGGTTTCCAAAGAACGGAATGAAATCTGTAAGGATACAAGTGGCTTCACCTGCACAAAAACCACAAGGCAAATGGTGGTGGTTTCGACAGAATGAAATTCATAGTGGATGTGCGCCGCGGTGAACCAACTGAAGAATGGCGGCAGATACAAATCAACTGAGCGAAACCGGGAAATACAGAAAGCGGTGTTAAATGAACGGAACGAAATACAGGCAGAATGGCGGCGGTTTCGAATGAATGGAACAAAATCCGTAGGTGGAAGCAGAGAGCAGTGACATATGAACAGCTTGGACGAATGGCTGCCAACATCACAAATTGATACCTCTGTAAATGCATGGAGCTACTGGGCTCCGGGGCCGCTCAGGACAGGGCCGCCGGACCGGAGCAAGACACAGAAAAAATAAGTGCTCAGATCAGTCCCACGTTGACGGAAAAATGGATGGAATGTCCCACTGCAACCAGAAGATATGTTGGAATGTCCCATGTTGACGGAAAAGTGGATGAAATGTCCCACTGCAACCAGAGGACATAGTGGGATGTCCCACATTGAGGGAAAAATGGGTGGGATGTCCCACATTGACAGAAAAATTATTGGGATGTCCCATGTTGCGAATAAAACCGGTGGGATGTCCCAACGGGTGGGATATCCCATGTCATTAATGAAACCGGTGGGATATCCCATGGGGAGGGAAAAAAGAATGGGACGACGATGATGCTACCGGCGCTGGATGACGAGGCCAGCGTGCACGGACCATCAAGCAGCGCCCGGCGCGTGGTACAGAGGGTCCAGATATGGCGGGAGGCGATGTCCACGGTCATACACAGGGTGTCGACGGGTTGGGATGGGCTGTAATTGGTGCCGGAAGGGGGCGGGAAGCGGTGGGAGCGCAGGGCGGGAATGGCGGGGTAACGCGGTGCGTGGGGGGAGGACAGCACCAGGAAGAGCGGGAGGCGATATGGTCAGGTTTACATGGTGTCTATAACGTGCGCCAGGCAACACTGGTTGCTGGAGGGGACGGGAAGCGACAGGCGTGCGGGGCCGGAATGGCGGGGTGACGCAGCGCACCTAAGGGCGGGAGGCGATGCATAAGACACTGTAAATGGTGGCTAAGGCGTGCGCCAGGCAGAAGCAGGTGCGGGAGGACGGCGGGAGGCGGCGGGAGCTCCAGGCGAGAACAGCGGCGTGGTAGCAGCGCATCGGGCGGGATAACAGCGTCAAAAAGGGTGGGAATTGACACCCACTGACATTTACACAACATCTACACTGTGTACCGGGCAGTGCTAGGTGCTAGAGGATGGTGGGAAGCGACAGGGGCAAGGGCAGGATGGGGGGCGGTAAAGCAATGCGCAGGGCAGCTTTATGCCGGTGAAAAGAGCGGTAGGCGACGGCCAAGAGTTCACATTGGGCGCCCCTGGGCAACGATAGGACACAGGAGCCACTGGAGGGCAGCGAGGAGCCGGATAAGCGAAGGGCTGGTGCCAGCTTGCGAGAGATGTAGCGGCCCAGGAATGGGTGGTAAGGGCTGTGAATAGTGCAGTGTCAAATAAACACTACAAGTGTGTACAATTGTACACACATCTGGCTAAACCACCAGGGAATGCTAGAGGCTGGGGCCGGGAGGAGCAATGAGGTGGAAGCAAAGAGCATTGATAAATAACAGTGACAAACAACTCTCCTCACTGCCAAAATCGACCATTTTGCAAACGCAATGGTATCGCTACTGTACGCGTTTACGACCCACAAATGGAATGGTAGGCATAAATATATATTATGAATGGTATCCTAGGCATACATTGGGCCGCAACAGAGCGGGAGGGAATTTCCATTTTTGGAAGAGGCGGGACCAGCACCGCCACGTGCCAACAGGCGGCGGGGGAGCAGCGAGCAGGTGGATAGGCACGAAAAATTACTCAAAAGGTCAACTACTCTAATGTGATGCATCATGAGGCATCTCTAACCAGAAATCCTGATACATCACCGCCAATCTCTAATGAGAAGTGCGTGATGTATCAGAACCCCACTATGGCCTGTTCCGTGGGAGTCGCCATCTTCTTCTCCACGATGCTATCGTACTTCTGCTTCTTGGTTGGGCGTTTAGACCAAATCTGGGGTAAAAGACATCTACCAGTTACACTTCCTCGAAAAACTCTGCGGATCATACAAGGGTTCCACACCACTAAGCAAAGTTGGGCAGCAGATTATCTTGTGTCTAGTGACTGGTAAGAGCGCGATAGCTCCTCCTACGTGAACCCTGAAATGTGCTTTCACGCAGTCCCCGATGCCCTCTATGCCTCTATCTTCATGCAAATGGTCGTCTCCGAGGAACTAAAACATAGTCCATGAACGTGTGTATGTATCCTCTACCCTTCAATGTTCTCCTCCCTTGCTCGCCCATCCCCTTCCTGCTATCCTCGCTACGGAGACCGACGAGCACCCACTCTGTCAGATGACGGTCCCTCGTGAACATTACTCCGCATCAGGGCCGAGATCACGTGACTGGTGCCTGAATATTGCCCTACCTGAGATCTCGAACCCTTGCTCGACGCCGTCTTCAACAGCGTTTTTATACACAAATCTAGATGCCGAAAATGATCTGTACAAATAAATATCTTTACCTCACTCTCATATGGTATAAATATTTCAACAACCCCACTCTCATTGAATGCAGCCTTCGGGCAGAACAGTTGGGCGCCTGTGAATAAACTGTGATGCACATTCCTGCTGAGGCCAGGTCATGGAGTTGGCAAGACAGCTGAATCACTACAGAATATGTTCTATTTTTTTTTTTTTTTTTTTTTTTTTTTTTTTTTTCCGGAGCGTTTGGTATAATGAGTCTCAGTCTGCAGAAGCATTCCAAGGTCATCCACTATTGTTGCTGGTTGTTAACCAGATCTTGCCGGGGAAAATTGCTGGGGAGGAAATGCCTTTACGCACGTTTTCAACCAGTGTGGGACTCTGACCCGAAATATTAGCCTATTCCATGTCTGTCAGTCATGGGTCGCATACCCACTGAAACCCTCATTGGGCCAGCCATCCGGCAGAGACTCGTCATCCAGGAGTAAACCACTCCAGGTGTTCAATACCCTCTGTTTTTTAAATGCGAGTGGTCCAAATTTAATTTTATCAGTCAGAAGACAGTTGCGTGTTAAAGCCACATTGATAGCCTTCAACCATTGGTTGTGAACTCCCAATATGCTCTGAATCTGATCTGGATCAACGATAACTCCGCCGTGACAGAGGTTCCAAATAAGACGCCATGCAGTGGATACTAGAATAGCAAACAGTCTCCCTTTCGCTGGAAGGACTGTACCTTTGTCTGATTTAAATCTCACCAGGTTGCGACCCAAAATCAGACCCCAACTCATGTCTGGCCATTGTCAATATTTCTTGGACCACAGTTGCGGTGTAAGGCTCCAAATTAATTTCTGGCCAGGTGCATTGCATTCCAGGGCGATGTGTTCGAGAGTTTCAGGGACTTTGCAAACATGGCATTGTCCTCGTATTTCCATAGTATCGATGTGATGCCAAAAGTCACCGACTCTGAAAGCATTATGAATGCACTTCCAATAAAATTCCCGTGTTAAGCGTTGGAGGGTTACTGATCGAACTGATTTCCAAATCATCTCAGTTGATGGGGTGTATTTGGAAACTTGCTGTACTGAACATCTTATACGATCGAGATTGACAAAGGTAGATTTGCGCTCTGTGCTGGAATGTAATTTTCGTATAATCTTGGTGAACAATATTTGGGATCCCAAGTATTCCTGGACATTCAAACATGAGGTCACAATCTGTGTCGATTTCAACGGTTCGTGTCTGATTATGTATTGAAAAGTTGGTCGGGTTATCCGAGACTTTTTTGAATTGGATGTGCGCAACTCTTTCATTTAATGCCGCAATCACGGCTTTCAGTAGTCTGAAG
>JARJLF010002734.1:0-30211 GCA_029378395.1 Mycena leptocephala | reverse complement strand
ATAATTTCGCTACTCTGAGCACAGTCCAAGTAAACAACGAGCACACAAATTATAATAAACTCACAGCGAACACGGCGAGTGCCTTGTCGAGGGCGGAATTGAGCTCCGCGAAGCGGTCCTTCTCGTTTCCGGCTAAAACCACGCAGCAATACGCCAGCGACGATTCTGTAAGCTTTGTAGGAAAGCTTGGACTTGCTCGAGCGCGCTGGGTTGGTATTAGCTGAGAGGCCAAAAAGTGCAACTGCAGTCCGCAACGCACCGACACAGTGGTGCCAAGGAATGGATATTCTCAGGATAGCTTCTCCATACGGCGATAGTGCGAGCCACGATTAAATTCGTGACGTTCTGAGCATGGTCTGCCAGTGCGAGTGCCGCTTTGCGGTTCCAAGAACAGTCTGTTGATAATATTATTAGATCACAATGAACTGGAGGAAGAATATATGCCTTTGCGGTATCGCATATCATGGTCACCATCCGAGGACGGGTTTGATCAAATTGACGCCGGGAATGTCGCAGATAGCGCCTGCTGCTCGAGCACCGAGTGTTACAACTTCCAAAATGCACTCATTTCGCGATGTCGAGGAGGGCATAGGTTGGTTTCTTCGACATCTCGAGCTGCAAAAGATCAAGATGAATATTTGTCGAAGAAATTTAGGCCACATACGACAGTCTTGTGTTCCGATCCAATTCTGCCTTGAGACGCGCGGATTCGCGAAAGAATGTGAGAGCGGAGAAGCTTATTTTGCGGGGCTTTGTCCCTTGCTCGGGTATGGACTCCACATGTCGACGTATCATATCGAGGGCACTGGGAAGAAGGTCAGGATCATGTAGGAAATGCAGCAGATATGAACCGCACGTCTCGAATCTCTCCAAACCCTGCAGAAACTCATGCGAACGGGGGACGTCAGCCCCATTCTTGATCAGGACGCAGTTCTCTTCACGCGTGCACGCAAGCGACGATGCTTTCTTTCGAGTGTTCTTATCGCTGAATCAGCCCCAATCGCTGGAGAGAAAAAAGCCTGTGGAGACATACTGGGGTCGCTGCAAGACACAGCTCTACCGTCGAGGTTGCGAGCGGCTGATACACATTCATATTTAGGGTGTTCTGGCACCATGCGCGCAGTTTCTCGGCGGTGGCCGTTGCTTCGGCGAGTTTGAGTATCTTCGACATGTACACAGGGAGGGGGAAAGGGTAAGGATGACCTGTATGGCGTGCAACCCTCAGGCTCAAGCTGTTGAAAGCTGTTGAGCTTTAGCGCGCGCGTCTATTCAAGCTGTATATTGAATTCAAGATGTTTCCGCGCCTGAGCCGCAGGCAATGTCTACAGATGGCCGCCACAATCAGGATTCGGCCCCAGAGGTAGTGGAACCCAGCCCTGACCGGATAGTTATATTCACCGCCCGAGACGCAAAGACCCGAGGTGACTGCGATCAAGAGGCATTTCGAAGTCAAATCAAAGGTTGACCGGATTTTTGCACGCACCAGAGTTTGGAGGCAGGAAAGGAATCGGAACAGGTGCGGAGGACATCACGTCAAGATCGACTCCGACGACCCGTGAATGGAATCCATCGCAGTGAGGCCTGCCACACCTTCTGACTGTTGAGTCGTCGAGGCATAACAGTTTCCGAGCGAGACTGCGGGACTGTTCAGGACGTCGGAGTCGCGGGCTTGCTGTAGTGGCGTTGAACCAGTGCTTTCCCAGTCTTAGTTAACCGAATGAGGAAGCGGGTGTAATAGGGTCGTCCGCTACAAGTTGTCCTGGCATCCACGACTCAGCCTCAGCACTCAGCATGGTAGAGTCGATGTGGGAGAAATCGGCTTATTGCCTTCCCGAATACTCTGTTTGGCGGCCAATTCTCTGGAGAACCTTTGACCGGCGCTTCAAACTTCTGGTTGTTGTTTAAATTAGGCCAAGTATGGTCGGGAGAAGGTTAGTTTGCGGGAGGGAGGGTTGTCGTAAAGGAAGGCGGGCACGACGGCAGGCAGGGCAAGGAGTAGCGGAGCTCCGTACGGGATGCGTGCCGAGATGACTATCTCAGATGGCGTTTGCAAGACACGGTCCCGTGGTAGGTCCAGCTTCTGCATAATTTGGCTGTCAAGACATTCCACTTGTATGGCATCGAGCAGTGCCCAGAATGGATGCATGGGTTTGAGTTGCACAGGATCGTTCGAATTCGACAGAACTACAGCCTACCAGATTTCAGGAACGGTGAGAGCAGTGGCCAAGAAAATAAATGGGGCATGTGCGTTGTTGGGTATTTAGAGGGCACTCGTTCTCACCGGCAGCCTGAGCGTCCAGTCCAAGTTAAGTAAATATTTCTCCAAGTAGTGCCTCCAGCGCAGCGTCGTCGGGCTCGACATTACAGCTTGGGGAAGTATAGACCCAGTTCCATGCAGTTGTACAACTTTTGAGATTTGCAGTGGGCCTTGACTATAAAATTCATTCCAAGACCTGCGGTCAATTCAGACGGTGTCTCTTATGTTAGTCAGACCCAAAATCAGAGCAAGGAAAAAAGTCAGACGGCACAGGAGGTGAAAAGGCAAGCGCACACTTCACTACACTTCAGCACAGATTGTGTACGTAGCGTCAAAATGTTGCATGCGCGGTTTCAGCTCTGAAAATCTGAAATTTGGATTCAACCCACTTGAACTCAAAAAAATAGCTGCCTGAATGTCGTGGTTTTTGGCAACCGTTCAACTTCGTTGGTCACAGCAGCGTGACTCAGTCACCATCATTCCACCCTTTTTCGACTCCGACTTCGACAAGGCCTTTTTGTTGTGCCTGGGTGGCGAGTCTCTGTTGTTTTTCCTCTCTCCTCCTCTCCTCCCTCTCCTCCGTTTGCGCACTGCACGTGCCCCAGGAGCTAGTCCGCACAAATCGCGTCCGGATCGCGTCGAATAGGGACCGCTTAGTTATCATCCGCTGATACGGACTTGAAGAAAAGTGCCTGGGTCCTATAGAAGACGAAAAGTAAACGAACGCGGAGGGGACTATACGACGCACGCACGGTGATAGACGCCCACCGAACGCGCACGAACGCTCGCCACCGCGCTCAGCAAAGAACTACATTACACGCCACCCACCCACTCCCAACCCCTCCACCACACCTAATACACTCCCACCACCCACTGATACTACGTATCACAATGGCGGCCTCAGGTGAAGACCTCTCGCGCTCAATGTCGACGCTGTCTTTGCACTCCGAGTCGAGTACAGAGGACTGGGACCGCTCGCTGTCGATGGACGGCGACGACCCGGATCCGAGTGCCGTCGCGCCGCGGACGACGCCGCGCAACTCGGTCGTGTTCCCCGCGGGCTCGGCCGACGACGCGACGCCCGGCGCGAAGAGCAAGGCGGGCGGGAAGCGCTCGTTAAGCGAGCTGCTGCGGCTGCATGCGGAGAAGGGCACGGACGTCACGTTCAGCCCGGAAGAGGCAACGCGGGTGGCAGATGTTCTGCGCGATTGGGTACGCTTGCGTGGTGTCGCGCCTTTGCCTCGTTTGATGGGACTAATATATTTTCATGGGCAGATAAACGCGGGCTCGTCTCCATATGAAGACGACGACGACTTTTTCACACGCGGCTCGCAGGATGACCTAGCAGTACCGGGCAAACCGAAGGGAGCTGACGGCCGGTCGCGCAATCAGAGCGACGTATCGGCGGGCCATTCAAGACCACCGAGCGCTGCCGGGTCAATCAAGTCTAAATCATAGCCGCGCCCGAGTCCGACTCCTCCTCATCTCCTTTGCTTTCGATGCACTATTTATCCTGTCCCGCTGCACTCCCCTTGCATATTCTTATCTCCCTTGCATTTCCCGCTTCCGCTCTCCCTCCAGCTCTCCTCCCCTTCCTACATCTCCTACACCGCATCCGTCGTCCTCTGCATTTCACCACTACTCTGTGACGACCTCTCATGACCGCCACGCCCCACTCACGTCCTCACGACCCCGCGCCGAATGCCGCGCAATCAATCTAAAGTTATTTATTCGCATCACAGAGCGCCGCTGCGAAAAATTACAATGATAGTATAGGTTGCTTCTTTATTCGTTACCGTTGTTGTAGCACGCATTCTCATCCTGTCTTCTTGTTTATATCTTTCAATGGAATACGCGGATTTTCATGATTATGAATTTTGCCATGGACTGACTTGGAGGATGAAATTTAAACGGCGCGCCGGTCACACTCACGTGAAGCTCGTGTTCGAGCTTGACTTTCACCAACATGTCGAACTCTTCCCGGTCTGCTCAGTGTTTGTTGGATTTCTTCTGCATAGAGTACATAGTGCTCATTGTAGGTAGGGTCTCGAATCCCGCCAGAGTGGCTGCCGAAATCGCTGGACACAATTCTGAGGACGTGCCTACCCTCCGCGCCATGTCGCTCGTGTGCAAGGCAATGCGGTCCTTCGCCATAGAACACCTCTTTTCTTCATCCACTTCGCATGCTCGCAAGATATTCATATTGGAACGCCATGGTTCGTCGGACGCCGCGACTTTCTTCTATCGTCAGGCGGGTCAAATTTTCAGATCCTGGTCTGGACTGGTTAAGGCGTCATCGGACAGCGGTGCGGTCGCGGAGGACACTGAGAGATGCCGCGGTCCCACCCAAGATTCCTGTCATGCCTAATGTCCGCGTCGTCGAATGGGAAGAGGACGTGTACCCAATCGACATCGGAATGGCGGCGCGTACATGGCTTTGTTCCCAAACACAAAGGAACTCCTTCTCAACATGAGTTTCGATGGTTTTGACCAACTCGCGAAGCTTCTTCATGCGTGTGGGAACCTCAGAGTCCTCGAAATCACCAACGTGGATGTTCATGAATTGAGTTTCATGGATGAGATGTGGAAGAGCTCGCCTACGGTCTCTCGGGAACGCCCGACATTTGATCTCACCGCGCTCGAGGAGCTGAGGGTTACAGAATGTGGTTTTAGGATCCCGAATTAGACTTTCTCCTCCAGTTGGTAAAGGAATCCCCCCAACTGAGCTCAAGTCTTTGACGTTGGCCGAAAGTTTTGATTTCGTTGGTGGAGGGCCGTTCTCCATACCTGCTATGGAACAACTATTGCGGCTCGCAGGCCCATCCCTGGTCAATTTTTCGGTACTACTCGAGTCATTTGATTCAGGTGAGTGATCACTGTACCATGAGCCCCATTACTTCGTTTAACGGCGCGTGTATAACAGGCATGACCGACGTTGTTGAGATGTTGAATCATCTGCGGCCTGCGCTCCTGGCCCTCAATACGCTCTCGCTTTGGTTGAACGACCAGGCCGAACATGTGCTGAATGCTCTGCAGGTGCTCCGAATCTCACCGTACTAAACTTCTACATCATCCTCTGCGACGACGACGACCACAAGAATCGCAAGACTTTCTGTGACATTCTTGATAAGGCGTTCCCGTGGGATGCCTTCGCGACCAAGCCGACGTCAATGCGGAGCGTCCTGCTGCACAAGTTCCCCCTCATCCGGAGAGTCGGGTTCTACTTCTGCGCGCAGCGTAGGTCGACGTTGCATTTCAGACGCGGGTTGCGCGGGAAAATGGAGCGGCAGTTGAAAGACCGGCTGGAGGAGACTTCGGCGGATCTGGGGAATACCTCGACGTGGGGTGGCTCGACGAGAAATATCACCCGGTGGTTTATAGCCAGAAGAATGGGAAGCCGCAGTGGGGGTTTCCGCCGGACTCTCTGCATCAAGAACCTGAAACCGAAGCGAGCGATTGGGAGGATAGCGAGTCGGACGCAGAGTCTGTCCAGAGTCTGTATCCCCATTCCGATTGACGGAATATTGGCGTACGCATCCTCCGAGTCAATTGCCGACACTTTTAACTGACATTTTTTAATATTGGATCTCAGGTCATACTATGTCATGCTACAAACCATGCTTGACTGGTTCGAGAACCCGTTGAAAAATCCTCGTTGTGGCTCTTTTGGACGTGCTCGGAGCCAGACCCGTGTGATATGTACAGCCTGAGCTTCTTTCTTCACACCGTCGTCTCCAAATATGCAAATAAATAAAAAAATCGCCGAGAAAAATCGCGTCAGGGTCTCGGCGCGTGAATACTCACCGTATTTATTTATTACTGGTTTGTGGCGTCCCAAAGTTGTGTGACAAGCGTCACATCATGCGTGACGAGCCATGCAAAAACTCGCTTGACCGAGTGGGTCTCTTTGGTGGCTTGGCTGTCTGGAGTCCCGCTTGAAGCCAACTGCATAGATTCTGCGTTTTCACGCTAGGCGGGCATGCATCACGTCGACTCCTTTGCCATCCATCCAGATTTAAGACATCGAAGAGAAACCAAAGAGAAACCCCTGAAATGTTCGCGTCTCGCTGGCAGCTATAAAAGCCTAGATATCCCATCAACGCTCCCTACTTTTCAACCACCATGGTACCTCTCGCCGTTAGCGTAAACGTCCTCACAGTCGTGCTTGGCGGTAAGATACTATCTTTCTCAAATCCAGCGAGTTGCCATGACCATTGACAGTGTATGCTTTAGGTCCCTCGTCCTCCTTGCCATCTGCTCCTCGCTCCCGCACTCGGCTCCCGTATCATCAAGTTCTTCCTCGCCGGGGTCGCGCTAACGCTGACTCCCGTCTGGGTGCCGCCCTGCTTCGACCTTTTGCTCTCTCTGTTCGAGATCATCGCTGATGTGTACGACGAGGCATCGCGTTCTGGGGAGCCCTGTTAAGCGGGCGTGCCACCAAGTCGCCCGAGATGCAAGTCTGAATCAAGCATGGTGTCTGCCCTCACCGATCCCGCCGCGTACGTTTTGGCCTCCGTATCACCGCATCCAAGCTAACGTCCCTCATAAAGTTATGCAACTCGCGGCCGTCCTCGTCCTCCCGGCCCTCACTGCTTCGCATTGGAGGTCTCGCTCTTGTACCTATACACTCTTCGCCTCCCGCCTCTTCTTTTCGTCTCTCCGTGCTCTGGCCTTCTCTACGTCCTGTCCCTCCGCTTCCCTGCAACCGCCGCTTTCTGGACCCTTGTAGGATTTCGACGACTCTCCTTCGCGGTCAACCGACTCTCCAGCCAAACTCTCCTTCACATCAAGGGCGTTGCCATTTCTAGCTGGGCGCGCACTTCATCGCTGGGACTGGATTTTTTCCGTATCATCGACTCCCTCGAAATGGAGTTTTGGTCCATCATCGACCAGGGTTCTGTTTGGCTCTTCGACACCTCAATCTCGATCGATTCAAAACTCACCTCTCCGAGATCTATTCGTCTTGGTCTTCGGGGCAGCCACACTGCCTTCTTGGCCCACCATCTTCCGGCGTTGGCACTTGCTGGCTCCAAACCGTCTGGCAAGAGACAAGTTCGTCTTTGGCCTCTCTATGCGGGAATCTTCCTCGGCTATACCTCGATGCATGTCAGGTATTTGGCTACCCTCGTGAGTACAAGCAAATCCGCCTCTGGTTATATTACTGACATGACACTCCCTCTGTAAGTAGTCAGCTGTGCGATCCCGCTCGCGGCGGCCTGGACTTCGGTGTTGTGGTGCTGTGTCATTACGCCTCGGATATCTCTGGTGGGGCTCACCCTTCGCCTGATCCGAGTCTACACCAGCGTGTTCTGGACGTGCATTCTGGGGTCCACGTCATCGAGGCTCTCCCTCCTGCTGCGGCTGACCCCGAACCTGCGCAGCGTTCCAGTCTCGCCCCCGCTCAGCGCCCCACTGGCCCTCAAGCTCCCTCCCTCCGACGCCTTCAAGTCTCCTACAAGCAGCTGTACAATTGTCGAGGCCGCCCAATCCAGCCCCAAGCTCATCCGACTCGAGCTCGGGCTCCGACTGGGACTCCGATTACGACTTGGACGACTACGAGGTTCCCGACAACCATGAGTAATGAGCAGTTTCCCGGCCGCTACAACTCCCCCGACAACCACAACTATGTGGAGCCCCCCGATAACGACTGGACCCCCGTCCTCTCACGCCGAGCGCTCGTCGGCCAGTTATCGCCCATTTTGGAAGTGTCATCAGTTGCGTCTGTGTCGTCGATGTCGGCGCTGGCTATGTCGGAGTCGGAGTCGGAGTCGGAGTTTGAGAGCACGACGCCGCCTGTGTCTCCCCTACGCGCCAAAGTGACCCAAGCGTTCCTGTCCCCCCCCGCCGCGTAACGCAAGCGTCTTGACTCCCCGTCCCCCTGCACCAGAGGCACGAGTTGGCGCTCACGCGACGCAAGACGTGCAGCAGGCAGGCGCTCCGCGAGAGGTGCTACAAGTCGACAAGGCACCTGCACGAGAGATCCAGCTTTGCACCCCAGCGCGCGAGGTGCGCCAGGTCCCCAAGGCGCGCGCCCAGCGCGACATGGCTGCGTTCCGGTCCTTCTCTGCGGCGCTAAATCTGCCGTAACGTGACGCCGGTGCGGATGCGAGTCCAGATGTGGGCGGAGGATGCAGAGGATTTGCAGTCGAATGGGGCGGTCGGACTTTCGGGTGGTGGTGGCGAGTGTGATATCAAAGCGGAGGACGCGAGGATATTATCAGAGGGAGGGGAGTGCCATCAAGCTTGAATTCGACCCATTGAAGGTCAAGTTCGGGCATCCTTGTCGTCCGGACTGTGAATCGTTTTATTGTGCGGCGAGTGTGCGGATGATGTTTTTGTTTGAGTCTTGTTATTGTATCTTGGATCTTAGAAACGTAGCATATATGGCTTGTGTGTTGTTACTTAGCCTGTATTTGAAGAGCTTTTTCACCAATTGTTCACAAACTTCCTTCAACTTCCTTCATACATTCCCTCGATAATATCGAGGATTCCTAGACTTGATTAGATAGGTATACATATTAGTGATGATTACACTGTGCTAAATAAATAGGTATGTATGATTCCAGATTTGCTACAGAGCGATAGAAAGCATTAGGTAACCGGATGTACGATATACGATGCGATGCGGACGACAGTCAGATAATGAATACGAGCTCCAGTCACGGAATAGTCGTGGGATCTCCCAACACTACAAACGCCGACGTCGGCCGGAGATGCGCATGGAGTTTGGCCTTGAGAATGTGCCCATGGTCGCGGACCTGGTTGCGCCCCGCCTGAATGTCTTCCGTAGCCTGATCAGCGGCCAGGACAGCTTGCGCCAGATGGGAACATAGTTGTCATCGTGGATGAGGTGGTTCGGGTCCTTCTTGCGGTACTGTAACGCCATGATTAACCAGATTGTTACTGTGGTCAGTGGTACGGCGAAGATGAAGTAGTGGGCGAGGGTGCCGTGCGTTCCGTCCGACAAGATACTGAGATTCATGCCAAAGACGGACTTCGGGTGGGTTAGGAGCTTGTAAATTGGGTACACTGAGTTGAAACGCACGGCAGCAAAGGACGCGGGTAGGAAAAACATGGTGAGATAAGAGATTTGTTTCATTGCTGTGATACAATGATCATGAGCATCAAGGAGTAACTGGTGAGTAATGGATATCACACCTGCGCTATCTCGGACGGCAGCTTCCGTCAGTTTCCGCATCGTCTTACTGTCCTCGAGGTTGACGCTGCTAAACGCCTACGAAAAATCAGTCCTGCATACACACAGACAGGCATAAATACGAACCAGATTCATCACATTCTTCAGCCGGTTATCCTGCATACTCCGGCTCTGCTCCAGGCGCGCAATCTCATTCAGCAGATGCGCCGACTCCTTCCGCATCAAGTCCTTCACGTACGTGATCGTCTCTGTCGCATCGGGATCGGATGTGTGCTGGAGTATGGATTGTGTGTCTCGGCGACGAACACGACCGACTTGCGAAAGTCCTCGAGCAGCGAGGCGTAGTGCAGAAGATGCGCGCGCACGACATGCAGCTGCTGCGTCAGGGTCATGTCCGTGTCGGCCATCACCCGGGATTCCTGCGCTTAAGATGTCAACACTAGATGGGCAGAATGGAAGCGCGAGACGCACCAGCCAGCAAATGTGGATGTACAGCGCCTCGAGTGACTCATCGAAGGCGTAGAGTGGGTACCATAGGAGAGCGAGCAGGACGAAGGTCGGGTCTGCCGAGATCGTGGAGGAGAAGATCTTGTTCCAGTATACAGATTGTCCGGCGGCGAGGAGACGCGTCCTGAGGGTATGTGCCGCCGTCGTCCGGTGGGTGTGCGGCGGATGGTAACTGATGATTGTGCTGAGATCTGGCGACCGCACCATGTGAACGGCCAGGATATCGGGGAGTAGGAGATGATTGCCTGCGTAGAGATTGAATTATACAGATCGACGAGACAGTCAAACAACGTACTGGAGCTTAGCCAAGGGGAGCTTGCGTGTCGATCACCTGGTCGGCTGATTGGAGGGTGGGGATACTTGCAGCATAGGCCGAGGTTGGGCTCGAAGGCACTGTCATCGGGTTTTGCATGCAACGAATGAATGTTAGGGTCAATGTGATATCTACGCGCAAGGTATAAAAAGCTCATAGTATATCCGGAAAGAACTCACGGTCGCCCTTCCCCTCTCCTACAGCTTCTTGGTATCGTGATGGTATCCAATTACAGGATGAAGAGAAAAAGAATGGTTCGACGTTAAATCTGGGCATAATGAGAGCCTGGCGACCACCACTATAAACAATACTTACTTGGTTCCCAAAATCTGAAGCACTGGTCCGGACAAGTTATCCAGGAAGAAAGCTCGAAGTCGAACTCCAGACGACACCTCCTGGTGCAATGTCTTCCAATATTCCTCCTGATTATCTGGCGTGACGACGAAATCTTCTTCCCGCGTGAACTTTCCGTCTTTCCAGACATGGACGGGGTGAATAGTACAGCGTTCCCGGGTACGGGCTACGATTTTCGTTATTCCGCTCTTCTCCTGCTGAGCAGGTGTCCAGTTGGGAAACAGCGACTGTGGATACTGCGCAAGACATCAGAAATTATACGAGACAGACAGCGAACAATACCTTTGACCAGTGTTGCTGCTGGGTAGTCGGATGCAGCTGTAGATGTTGCGGATTTGCGAGCTGGTCAGGATCTATCTGCTCTGGATGTGAGGATAATTTTCGAAAGATGGTTTCAAGTTCTACGTACCTCACTGTCCAAATCTAGGAATGGCCACGGTCCAGAAGGCGCCCCGTGCCTATGACTTGGCTGAGGGATGCGCGGAGGCATCTCTCGCGCATTTGCATTTCTGTAGAGCTCAATAGGAAAGGACATGTTGTCGTTCAGAGTGATCGCCGCGGAAGTTTAAATAACACGAGGCCCGACCCAGAAGGAGATCAGCTAAGAGCACTCCACCTGTGGTTCAGCGTTGCATGTCAACCCAGAAACAATTGCAATGCAGAAGCTAAGCGCTCCAAGGCGGAGCTGTGGCGCAAAGATCAAGGGGTCCGGGATTCACGCAGCAAAGGTGATGCGACTGAGAAGAAAAGGCAATAACTGCGGGAGAAAACGGCAACCAACAGCCTTTGAGACAGGATGCGACTCGAAAGCTGTTAAGGAAAGGATTCTTTTGAAAGTCTGCCGAGAAGCCGATATCGATGCCTTTGATCCAAACACAAGCAATTTCTCCGGGTGTCACGCACGAACTTGAACCTCAGATCCGAGTCGCTCCTCACACCTCGTTCGATATAGAAAAACTCAGTCGGCGATTTTGACTCTGTTTTCTTGCTCAAGACGTTGCTCCCTTTCCGACTCAATCGTGCTCGAGTTCTCTTGGTGTTTCAACTTGCTTCCGGGCAGATTTTCCAAAACTTGGCGGCAAGGCTGTGCGCGGGTTATATAGCTCGTGCTTCAAGACTGCTTCCAGTTGTTCCTTCCACCCGTTCGATGGCAACCGGCTTCTCAGTTACGACTCTGGTGGTGTTCATCGCCTCCATAGCGGCCGTTATACACCCTCTCTCCATTCCGATCCGTCTCCCGTACATTGGACACAAGCGTGTTCTTCTCAATTTAACAACCGCACCCATCCTTGCCATCGCGATATTATGGGCCGCGCAGTGCTTAGGCCCCTCACAGGTAGCGCTCGTACGTCATTCTTGCGGCGCTCACTCACGATTGGCAGATCCGCGATGGCATTGTTGGCACTGGTGAGACATGCGAGCTCCTCAGTTCTCCCGGCCTGACGGCAGAAAACAGATGGCGTTAAGCCTTACAACATCCTCATTCTATTTTTCTCCCTTGCCTATATGGCAATCACTTTGGATATAACTGGGGTGTTACAGGCCGCCGCGTTCTGGGTCAGCAACAAGGGCGGCTCGAATGGATGGAAATTGTACCTTTATTTCTATCTCATGTTAACAGTGTTGAGCGTTTTCTTGGGTAACGACCCTGTGTTCGTGGCTGTCTACTTTGTCCTTGATCAACCTAACCTGAACCCTAACCAGTATTCTGTCCGGCACCGCATTTTTGGTGTATTATACAAAAGTTTCTGAACTCAACGTGAGGCGCATACATATCATCCGGATCCCATCTAACGTCGATCATTAGCCAATTTCGTGGTTGATGTCAGAATTTGCTGCTGCGAATACAGCAAGCATGGTTTTGTAGGCTCATTTTCGCGCACACGCAGGTTACGAAATAATCCATTTGCTCGTAGGTTTGTCGGTAATCCGACCAATGTTGTAATCTGCGAGGGATTCCAGGTCAATAATGCAGCGTTTACTGCCTACACCATCCTGCCATTTCTGGCATGCAACCTGGCATGTTTCGTTGCTCTCGGATTTCAGTTCCGCAACCCAAAATACCTTCCTCGACGGTTAAACACGGCGGCTGATTTGGATGTCCGATCTGTACTCCTTGATCCCACAGGTGCTTGGGTCGGAGGTTCATTGCTAGGCACTTGTCTCGTGGTCATCATCATCGTCAGCTTTTTCCACGTGGATGTATGGAAGATATCTCTCCCGTTTGCGGTGGCAAAATTCATCTTCGATCTTGCATGGGACCACTACCGATTCATACATCAAATCCCCATGCTCGGCCACGCGCCACGGCAGCGTTCCTCCAGTCAGGACGGTCGTGGTGCCGTAAGCGCAGCCGCCGGAAACGACGAAGATATCATGCTACAGGCACTTAAACGACGTATGACTATGCCCCTAGCTGGCGAGGAACAGAATCAACGAGATAATAACGTCGTCTCTCCGAAAGAGCCTGCGCCTACCACACCCACGACAGCGCCAGCTTCCGCAACTTCAACATCACCGTCTCCATCCACCTCGGTTCCATTCACGAAATCTCTTTCGTTAGCATTCGCCAACAAACGCACTAGACTGGCAGCCCATTTCCCCACGTTCTTTACCGCATTGCCCCGGCTTCCTTTCGCCCTGGTCCCGTTCGCATTCTCCCAATTCATATTAATCGAAGGCCTCGCACATCAGGGCTGGATCGACGTTTTCGCATCCTGGCTCCGCCACGCGACTCACCGCAACCCCGCAAGTCCATATCCTACTATATGGATTATCGGTATCCTTGGCATAATATTATGCAACCTTTCCGGGACCAATATCGGCGCAACCATGTACGCTTTGTCTCGATTGTTGCAAACGCTCATTGAATTCACTTCTTCTTTCCAGCTTACTTACCAAAGTAGCGCGCGCAGCGCTGTTGCCGCCCCACACCGAGCGCGCTGCGGCGATCGCACTCGCGGTCGCGAGCAACATCGGTGCGGTGAGCTTCACCTTCAGCGCAAGTCTCGCGGGTCTACTTTGGCGCGCCATTCTGAAACAAAAAGGCATTATCATCGGGCAGAGGACGTTCGCATACTGGAACACGTTACCTGTTATCGTGATGGGTGCTGTTGGCCTCGCCGTAGTCTGTGCTGAGATGGCCATTTTGCGGTAAGGCCATGATGTTTCTTGCTCTCTGTGTCAGTTAAACTGTAACATGATTTCCCTTATTTGTCCAAACTGGTCGTGCCTACGATCAAAGATTGACTCTATTTGCAAGGTCGGTTTCCCTCAGGTGTAACTTACCTTTTATTTCTTTTTCAGGTCCAGAAATATCTCACACCCAAAGCAAAGCATGTGGACAATTGTCGCGCTTTTAAATACAGAACCACGACATACCCGCGACTACACAACTCCCTGGCCCACATCCTTTATCGATTCTCGACCTTCCACACGTGTTTCAATCAAGATTCATTTCTGGCTCGCGCCTGAAGGAAATGATAGGTTAGCAAGTTCATCACTGCAATGTGGATAATACTTGCCCGAGCCATCGCCTTATACTCCCCCCGTCACCGTCGACTGCAAATGAAGTGGACCTGGGGTCGGCGGAGCTCGAGACAGCGCTGGGGTCGGCACTACCTGAACTTGGCGTTGCGCTGGGGTCCGCTGTCATTACGTCTGAGTTGCTGGCGCCGGCGCTCGCGGAGGGAGGCAAGACCACCGGCATCGACTCCATGTTTGTTGGCACGCTGCCTGAGGCCGAATCAAGGCTGGCGGACTTCGAGTGGTGCCAGGATCCGCAATCCCCGTCGGAATGTGCATGACGGCTGTGGGTCGAGTGCACGTCATCGTGCCATTGACCGTCGTCGAAGGTGGTTGTGCTGGATGCTACGCTTGTTATTGTCGACGATACCCCATCCGACACCGACCCGGAAAAACCCTCCCCAACAGATTCGGAGGCGCTTGGAATGGCGCTGTTGTAATTTTCAGATAAAGACTTCGAGCACAAGAATTTTACATACGCAAGGTCGGAGGAAGAGACAACAACGACGGCGGCAGCATTGAGTACCATGGCGGCCAGAACGACGGTGGAAGGATGTAGATCATGATTGACTCGGATGCGAGGTGTCGTGAATGGCTTGAGTTTGTGAATTTACGTGTGTCCAGCACAGGTAAGTTGTTTGTAGAGGCGGGTGAGTCCAGCTGAAGGACTGGAGCAGAACGTTCCAGCTCTTATACTGCCAGTGCTATAATTGAATTGACTTGACTACAGCTAAATAAAGTTAGTATCCCCATTATTTGAACAAAACTTCATCGTAGCAAACTATGGAGCTCCAATTGGTGATGTGTTTCCAGGGAGCCTGAAGATCAACCGAGGTCTTCGGCGGAGGGTTAGCTCAATGGAATTGAGCGCACTGTTGACAGCGATCACCAACGACGACCAGAAGGGCACTGCCTGGCTGTAACCGAAACACGAGGTTTTCGATTATTCTGCGGTACAACCTAATTGAAGAACACCCGTCGATTCTCATTAATAAGACTCGGTCGTTGTCTGTTTAGTTCATTTTTGAGAATATGTAAGTTTGAGAAGTTGGAATTGTCAAAAATAACTTGGCGACTTCAAGCTGACGATGACGAACCTTCTGCGGAGTAGTTTCGCGTCGGGAAGTTGTATGTAGCCATAGTTTATTCCGGGCTCCGAGAAATCCATACGTCGCGACGTCGCGAAGTGGTGCCACTGGTAGCCCGGGTCCCGAGTTCAATAAACCCAGGGGCAAAACCTATCTACGTGGAAGTGGAGTATATTTCGGGAAAGCGAGAGTTGATACAGTAGGATAATTGCTCAGATGTCATGAATACAGTAGCAGATAGGATACAACACCGCGGAATATCTAGCTCGATTAATTACGTGTATTTGTCTTCGTCTATGTCGTCCAAGGGCCAGTACGCCGCGATCTCAGCCCGTTCCTCTGCCAACATGGCCACCGCCAACACTGCTGCGTGGCATAACCTCCTAGTGCTCGGTACCCAGCCCTCCGGCCCGAAGCCGATCATGTTCCAGAGTCTCGTCCACCTCCCTCTGTACTTTATCCAGCTTCATCGTCTCGCGTACGTCCAGCGTCGAACACGACTGGACACGGCGCACCTCCCCCGTAAGCATCTTCCAGTTCTCCATTACTTCTATTAGCGCAACCTGAGTAAGGTCATAGTGGCCACTTCACTAGCGACAGCACTGCGACAGCGTCGTTATGAGAATGCGCCAAGATCGAGAACGCCGCGCGACGTGGTGGCCGACGGGTCGGGGTGGAGATGAAGAGAAGACAGCGCAGAGACGGCGAGACTGCAACTGCCAGCAAGTCCAAGACGAGCCTCGCGTTCCCAAGGCAGGGCATGCGGACACATTGTCTCTCAGAAAATATGTTGCTCGAACTGGACTCCGTTTAGGGCCGGCCAGTTAGTTTCCCAGTTTGGGAATACTACTATAGATCGTGAGACTTTCGCACATCCCACGTAGTACCAGCCTTCAAGCTTCGAGGATTCAACCTGTATCGTCGACGACCTATCCGAAGATGATTCTTTTTGTTGCAATTCCATTGGCCTATGCGTGGTTTATCTATAGGCTCATCGTCAGGCTCCGCAGGTCCCCCGCTTCCAGTTCCTCCCGAATGAATGCCCAAGGATCCTGCAGCGCGGAAGAGCTGGAAAACGTGTCTTACAAAGATATCGACATGGTGAAGGCTGTTCCGCCTGCAACTCATGCGGGCTACGCGGTGGTCGGTGGGTCTGGATTCCTTGGGACGCACGTATTTAAAGCTGGGTATATTTAAAGCTTGAATTTAATTATTGAATTGTGTAGGTACACCGTCCACTTGTTAATAATGCGCGGAGAAACCAGTATCAGAATTCTCGATGTCAACCCACCAGCGCAGAAATTCCTTGATCATCCCTCAGTTTCCTTTGTCAAAACCGACATAACGTCGCTTCAATCTATTCGTGATGCCCTCACCGCCCCATTCACCACGACAGGCGCTCCCCCGACTGTGATTTTCCATATGGCCGCGATCATCCGTTACTGGGAGCGCGCGTCTTATTGTTGGGATGCATCGTACCAGGTGAACGTCATCGGTACAAAGAACGTACTCACTGTTGCCAAGGAGTTGCCTTCTGCTATGGTGATCTACACATCGAGCGCAGAGACAGTCTCTGGATGTCCGAAGTTTCTACGTTTGGATTGGGACACCTATCCTACCAGTATTCGGGACGACAACCGCACACCCACGTATATTTTGAAGGAAAACTGCTACCCCCGTTCGAAGCGCATGGCAGAGCAGCTTGTCATCAGTGCCAGCGCGAATGAGGGCCTCAAAACGGGTATTCTGCGGCCAGGACAGTAAGTTGCTCGCTGCTCTCAATGCAGATATTGTTTTCTGATCAATTTCGGTGTCATTACCAAGTACTATCATCGGGCCCAATGATCGCCTTGTGAGCAGTACACTGATGATGCCGCAAACACCCATGTGGGACCAGCCATGGACGTCAACAATAGTATGTGTGTGGGATGTGGCGGCTGCGCACCTACTCTACGAGGATGCACTCAATCGCATCCCGGAGGAGGTATCCGGCCAAGGCTTTCTAATAACTGGACGCGGGCCAGCGTGGAATACGGAGAACGTGCGTGCCGCAGTCAAGGTCAGTTTCGGAAACACGTTTAAAATTTGTCCTTATCCGAATCGTGTCAAAAATAGCACTATGCGACTAGGGAACTTGTGTTTATCAAGTTGCCGCCATTGCTGATGTACCTATTGGCGCACGTCATGGAGTTGTTCCTATTTTTACGCTACCACTTCCTTCTGCCTTTCTTCTTGCTATTCGGTGTTCATCCGAGCCTGATCCCTCAGTGGTTAGGATCAGCGGTGTTTCTTCAGCCAGCACTGCTTGATGTGCAAATGATTGACTTGATCATCGACGACTCGCGCGCCCGGAAATTGTTGGGGTGTGTCTATTTCAGTTTCTCTCGTACTGAAAACTCAATCAGTGTCAGATATCAACCACAATGGGACGTCGCGCAGGCCATTCGATACAGTGTCGATAAAATTCAATCTGGGAATGTAGCTGCAGACCACGGCCTGAAGGTGCAGTCGTAATTGAGGACAAGTACTTATCTAACCCCAACCCTAGTCTATCCTTCGCCTCCCTTAACCCTCTTCCTTCCTCCCTTAACCCTCCCCGACAGCTATGCAAGATGGGCTTGACGTCGATATACTTCAACCAGTGTGTACTGCCCCTCAATCCGCTGTTGTAATTTTCAGATAAAGACTTCGAGAACAAGAATTCTACGTACGCAAGGTCCGAGGAAGAGAGAACAACCACGGCGGCAACATTGAGCGCCATGGCGGCGAGAATGACAGTGGAAGAGATGTAGATCATGATTGACTCGGATGCGAGGTGTCGTGAATGGCTTGAGTTTGTGAATTTACGTGTGTCCAGCACAGGTGAGTTGTTTGTAGAGGCGGCGGGTGAGTCCAGCTGAAGGACTGGAGCAGAACGTTCCAGCTCTTATACTGCCAGTGCTATAATTGAAATTGAGTTGACTACAGCTAAATAAAGTTAGCATCCCCATTATTTGAACAAAACCTCATCGTAGCAAACTATGGAGCTCCAATTGGTGATGTGTTTCCAGGGAGCCTGAAGATCAACTAAGGTCTTCGGCGGACGCTAGCTCAATGGAATTGAGCGCACTGTTGACACTGCGACGCAGCGATCACCAACGACGACCAGGAGGACACTTTATAACCGAGGTTGTCAATTATTCTGCGGTACAAGGGACGCCCATTGATTCTTGAAAGCCCACTAACAAGACTCGGTCGTTGTCTGTTTAGTTCATTTTTGAGAATAAGTTTGAGAAGTTGGAATTGTCAAAAATAACTTGGCGACTTCAAGTTGAAGATGACGAACCTTCTGCGGAGTAAGCCGTGTCGGGAAGTTGTAGCCATAGTTTATTCCGGGCTCCGAGTGGTAACTTGAACCCACATACGTTCAAGTTGCCACGGCGTTGCGAAGTTGTAGCCCGTTTATCCCGAGTTCATAGAACTGAGGGCCGATATATCTACGTGGAAGAGATATTTCGGAAAATTGGGAGTCGATACGGTATATTGCTTGAATGTCATAAATACAGGAGCAGATAAGATATAATTAAAGTGGGGACGCGTGGCTAAGCGGAAATGCCACGGGTCCTAGCCGGAAGCCGGCTGCCGTCATGATTACGCAATGAGACGTAACGACGGTCGTGGGTTCGAATCCCACGCAACCGCAGAAAAGTATAATGCCATCTAATTTCGGCACGACACCCTCGACGGCATCAGTGGTGAAATTCCACACCACAACCCAGATGGAGATCTTGGAATGCTTCTGCAGACTGAGTACCCTTACTCCAAACATCCAAAAAAAAAAAAAAAAAAAAAATATAATTAAATTAACACTGCGGAATATCTAGCTCGATTCATTACGTGTATTTCTCATCGTCCATGTCGTTCAAGGGCCAGTGCGCCGCGATCTCAGCTCGTTCCTTTGCCGACATGGCCGCCGCCAGCGCATCCTCCTTCAGCTGCTTGCTGCGTGTCATGACCTCCTAGTGCTCGGTGGGCACCCAGCCCTCCGGCCCGAAGCCGATCATGTTACGGCACGCCTCCAGACTCGTCCACCTCCCTCTGTACTTTATCCAGCTTCATCGTCTCGCGTACGTCCTCAGCATCGAACACGACTGGACACGGCGCGCCTCCCCCCGTAAGCGTCTCCCAGTTCTCCGTTCCTTCTATTAGTGCAATCTTCAGCGCATGAGTCTCGTCCTCCCATGGGTCGCTGGCGCGGTGGAAGAGACGGCGGTGGAGCATACCCACGGGGTCCGTCAAGGCCGCGTAATGGAGCTCGTTGCACTCCTCCGTGTTCTTGACGTAGTGGTAATGGACGAGGCGGTGATGGACGAGTTCCTTCGCTCGGCTTTGCTCGGTTTCGTCCAAGTCGTCGAAATTCCATGGTAGCGAAGGCCGCGTCATAGATTGCGAGACAGGATCATCGTAGTTCTGGAGGCGTTCGAGTACACCGGCAAGGAGAAACGGGGGCAGGATCGAGGCGTGTTGCCAGTCCAACAGGCCGACGACTTGCCAGCTAGAGTCGGGCGAGCTCGAAACGACGATATTGTTCTGCTGGAGGTCGGGATGGCGGATGCAGAAATGAGTAAGAGCTGGGTCTCTGGGAGCGAGTACGACGCGATGAGGAGATAGCGGTCCAGGTTCTCGATGTGGTCCGACGGCGACTGCTCCTGGTACCGATAATCTTCTCTCCTCACGCGCTGGAACGGCAACAGCGGTTGACCGAACCGCTCCAGATAAGCCAGTTCATTGTGGGCAGCTCCTACGAGCGCTGCTTCGGCCCTTTCGTCTATAATTATCAGTCGGTAATATATATATAAAGGCAGAGAGCGGCCTATATGGTCCCCGGTCTACGTCAAGTTGTGATCTCCTGCCATACCACAGAGGCAGTCGTACGTCTGGACCGACGCAGAAACGCTCGTCCTCTAGCGGGATGGGACCTTCTCCAGGTCTTGTGCATAGTATAGGCTTCCGCCAGCCGGGGAAGAAATGACATCGTCTTCGACCCGAGTTGAGCAAGTTGGCGCAAGACTGAAATAATTTCCCGTTCCCCTAGGTCAAGCCCTTGGTGCCTCGGACGAATTCCATTATACTCAGTTTCCGCCGTTTTCCGGCGTAGGCGAGCATCCGTATACTTGGGAATAGGCAGCCAGAGGAACGGAGCAAAGCCACAGTGGCCACTTCACTAGCGACAGCGTAGTACTTGGGAACCGTAGCCGGGCACGGGATACGTGCTACCATTTGGAAGCCGCCGCGTATGGTGATGAGGAAGGTACGGTGAAACCACCCTCAGCGAGCTTTGCCAAGTGGACGATATCATCAGGATTCAGGACTCCGCGCTGCAAGTTGACATAGCCCATCGACGTTGAAAACAAGTCAGCTGAGCATGCGAGATTATGAGAATGCGCCAAGATCGAGAACGCACGGCACAGAGACGGG
This sequence comes from Mycena leptocephala, assembly GCA_029378395.1. Classification (NCBI taxonomy): domain Eukaryota; kingdom Fungi; phylum Basidiomycota; class Agaricomycetes; order Agaricales; family Mycenaceae; genus Mycena; species Mycena leptocephala. The sequence continues at coordinate 9,554 of JARJLF010002734.1, read as the reverse complement.
GAGACCGCTAACAAGTCGAAAACGAGCCGGAGGACACAAGTACCGGATCGTTTAGGCCGGTCGGTTACTAGTTGGGTATCCCAATTTGGAAATTCTATCGTGAAGAGACTTTCGCCTTGTTACCACCACGTCGTACCACTTCAAGCTTCAAGCATCCAACTTGTATCGTCGACGACCTATTCGAAGATGATTCTTTTTGTTGCAATTCCATTGGCCTATGCGTGGTTTATCTATAGGCTCATCGTCAGACTCCGGAGGTCCCCCGCTTCCAGTTCCTCCCGAATGAATGCCCAAGGAGCCTGCAGCGCGGAAGAGCTGGAAAACGTGTCTTACAAAGATATCGACATGGTGAAGGTTGTTCCGCCTGCAACTCATGCGGGCTACGCGGTGGTCGGTGGGTCGGGATTCGTTGGGACGTACGTATTTAAAACTTGGTTTAATCTTGAATTTATTGAATTGTGTAGGTACACCGTCCAGCTATTAATAATGCGCGGAGAAACCAATATCAGAATTCTCGATGTCAACCCACCAGCGCAGAAATTCCTTGACCATCCCTCAGTTTCCTTCGTCAAAACCGACATCACGTCGCTTCAATCTGTTCGTGACGCTCTCACCGCACCATTCACCACGACAGGCGCTCCCCCGACTGTGATTTTTCATATGGCCGCGATCATCCGTTTTTGGGAGCGCGCGTCTTATTGCTGGGACCCATCATACCGGGTGAACGTCATCGGTACAAGGAACGTACTCACTGTTGCCAAGGAGTTGCCTTCTGCTATGGTGATCTACACATCGAGCGCAGAGCCAGTCTCCGGATGTCCGAAGTTTCTACGTGTAGATTGGGACACCTATCCTACCAGTATTCGGGACGACGACCGCACACCCACGTTTATTTTGAAGGAAAACTGCTACCCCCGTTCGAAGCGCATGGCAGAGCAGCATGTCATCAGCGCCAGCGCGAACGAGGGCCTCAAAACGGGTATTCTGCGGCCAGGACAGTAAGTCGCTCTCCACTCTCCTGCAGATATTGTTTTCTGATCAATTTCGGTGTCCTTACCAAGTACTATCATCGGGCCCAATGATCGCCTTGTGAGCAGTACACTGATGATGCCGCAAACACCCATGTGGGACCAGCCATGGACGTCAACAATAATATGTGTGTGGGATGTGGCGGCTGCACACCTACTCTACGAGGATGCGCTCAATCGCATCCCGGAGGAGGTATCCGGCCAAGGCTTTCTAATAACTGGACGCGGGCCAGCGTGGAACACGGAGAACGTGCGGGCCGCAATCAAGGTCAGTTTCGGAAACATGTCTTAAAAATTGCCCTCATCTGAATCGTGTCAAAATAGCACTATGCGACTAGGGAACTTGTGTTTATCAAGTTGCCGCCATTGCTGATGTACCTATTGGCGCACGTCATGGAGTTGTTCCTATTTTTACGCTACCACTTCCTTCTGCCTTTCTTCTTGCTATTCGGTGCTCGTCCGAGCCTGATCCCTCAGTGGTTAGGGTCAGCGGTGTTTCTTCAGCCAGCAACGCTTGACGGGCAAATGATCGACTTAATCATCGACGACTCACGCGCCCGGAAATTGTTGGGGTGTGTCTATTTCAGTTTCTCTCGTACTAAAGACTCAATCAGTGTCAGATATCAACCACAGTGGGACGTCGCGCAGGCGATTCGATACAGTGTCGATGAGATCCAATCGGGGAATGTAGCAGCAGTGCACGGCCTGAAGGTGCAGTCGTAATTGAGGGCAAGTGCTTATCGCTATGCAAGATGGGCTTGGCGTCGATATACTTCAACCAGTGTGTACTGCCTCAATGCAATTTTACCGCGCATTTCCGGCGTCCACAGCTGTTCCACGGAATTTCATCTTAGTTCTGATGAACGGAGTCTTAAATAACCGGTGATTGCCCAATGCATTGCAGCCGATCAAGATAGAGTTCGCTTTGACCAATTTGTTATCAGACATAAATGCCAATAGGCATCCACCGTTGTTCTAGTGGAGTTCATGGCTTTCCCCATTGCCGACTCATTCGGATTCACACCCCTCTACCTCACCTTTTCAATCAGGATCAGGATATTTATTCCGTATCTTACGGTCACTTTTTGGAACCCTTCTCCACTTGTCTTTCTGGGCCGTTTATTTCGTCTTCTTCAAGTTCTTTTACCCCATGACTGGTTCCGCTTCTTGTGCTTAGTGATGCTCGACAGTCCTCTCACCCTCTAATGACAGCTGGGGAAGCCGATCTATGCCGACATGTAACATATGTTGCGTTTTCCTTGCTGGTCGGACCGTGACACAAGTTCAGTTCGCCGTCACTATATATATGACTTGGGTCTCTTGTCTAGACACTGGCGTCGAATCATGAACTTCTCCGCCCGTGTAATACTTCTCCTTCTCGCCCGTCTCGCCACTTGCTGGGCAGTTGTATATGATGATGTTACTCAGCTGCCTGGATCCGACTACGACTTTGTGATTGTGGGAGGTACGTATTTATTTCGAGTGCACATGTTCCCAACTTAACTATGTCAAGGTGGGACTGCGGGAAATGTGCTAGCAAATCGATTGACTGAGAATCCGGCCTGGTCCGTTCTCGTGTTGGAGGCAGGTGGTTCCAACCTAGGTGTTCTTGATTCCATCGTTCCGGGATTAGACGGGGGACTTTTTGATCCCAGTCTCAACTACACCTGGTACTTTTGGAATCGTCCGGAGACGTAACCAGTCCAATATCTTGTTCAGGAATTATATTACCACTCCTCAACCAAGCGCAGAAGGCAGAGTTCTATCGTATCCGCGAGGCCGCCTTCTCGGTGGCACCAGCTCCATAAGTTGGTCACCCGATACGCTGCGTGTTCTACACTGACTATTTTCAGACGGGATGTGGTATACCAGGGGTTCGCGAGACGATTTTGACAGATATGCAAATGTTACGGAAGATCCAGGTTGGAGCTGGCCGGCTATGCAAAAATATTTCCACAAGGTTTCCTGCGTTTCTATTCATAGTTTCTTTTTTCACCTCATCCAATCGTAGAACGAAAAATGGACGGAACCCGCTGATAAGCACGATACCTCGAATCAATATGACCCGTCGGTCCATTCTACGGCTGGGGTCGTCGAAGTCAGTTTGCCGGGATATGAGTGGCCAATGTTTCCTCGTGTTATCAAGACTACCGCGGAAATGCCGGACGAATTCGGATTTGTATTGGACTACAACGCAGGTGTTCCGCTTGGTGTGGGTATGTTCTGCAATCATAATATATGGGCTAGATTCCGATTCAAATCGCCATTCAGGATGGACACAAAACACGATTGGTCATGGAGCGCGAAGTAGTTCTGCAGTGTCTTACCTGGCGGCTCCATTCATCCAGCGACCCAATCTTCACGTTCTCATAAACGCTCAAGTTTCCAAGGTCCTCAGTGCCAGTGGGAGCACTCATTTTAGTCAGGTTGAATTTTCACAAGATATGCAAGGTAATTTCCTCCCCCCTCGATATTGGAATCGTAATGCAGTTTCCTACAACAGAACTTTTCGTTGTCGAAGCTTCAAAGGAGATCATAATGTCTGCAGGTGCAGTTGGAACGCCGCACCTATTGTTGAACTCCGGCATCGGAAATAAAACCAGTCTCGAAAAACACGGAATAAAAACGATCGTTGATCTTCCAGACGTCGGCCAAAATTTTATTGAGCAACCCATGGTTGGTTTCTCTTAATTTACACTGAGGAATATCTGATCGGTACCCTGGCTGTTGAAAGGTTCCCAACAGCTGGTTCGTCAATTCTACTGAGACGTTTGAAAGCTATACGCAGAATTCCACCAAACTCACGGAGGATCTTTATGAATGGAATAAAACGCGGACCGGCCCACTGGTTTCTACAGTCGTAGGATCGCACATCGTATGGCTTCGCCTGGATAAAAATTCTTCGATATTTTCCGAACACCCCGACCCGGCGGCTGGAAAGGACACACCGCACATCGAACTACAGATCGCTGTATGCATCTCCAACGCAGAAAATGACACGCACTGACCGTGGTTTTAGAATAGTATTGGTCTTCAGACTCCCATCCCTCCGGAAGGGGGGAACTTTATAAGTTTCCAGGCCGCTGTTGTTTCTCCCGCCAGTCGTAAGTTTGAAATTGACCACAGGATAAAAAATGAATATATCTTTATAGGCGGTTCAATCACCCTCAATACCAGCAATCCATTCGATCCCCCTTGATTGACCCGGCATTATTCGTCGACGATTACGACATGTTCGCCATGCGCGTCGCTGTGAAGAAGGCAGTCAAATTCTTGTCTGCAGAAGCATGGAAGGACTATGTGATCCGACCACTCGACAATCTCGCCCAAGCACTCACTTCGGAGGAGGCTCTGGAGGCCTACATCCGCGAGACAAGTATCATCGCGGCTCATCCTGTTGGAAGCGCAGCGATGTCTCCTAAAAATGCAACATGGGGTGTAGTCGATCCAGATTTGCTGCTCAAGGGTGCTACTGGGATAAGGATAATCGATGCTTCGGTTATGGTGAGCACACAAATTTCAGGGATATTGTACAACCTGACAGAAAATGCAGCCATTTGTTCCAAGTGGACATACCCAAGCACCGACATACGCTATCGCAGAGAGAGGTGCGGACCTGATCAAACAAAAATGGATGTAGATTTTATTGAACCAAGATCGTGTTTTTGTTCGATGCAATTCAAGTATCTACTATCAAATTACTCCGAGTGATTTTGCACGAATATAGATACTCCTACAGAAACAACACGAAGTTTAAAGGAAGCAGATTGAACTTGAACATAGATCACGTGATTTGAGGTTCAATTTCAATCTCCAATCGAATACTGCTGGATACTGCGAGCAGAATAATCTGCATATATTCAAGTACAACACATGATAGAGAAATTACGTGAATCCTCGCGATGCTACATCTGCTCTCTGGTACATCCACCTTTGTTTGATCAAGTCCGCTCCTCTCTCGGCGATGACGTACGTCGCAGCTTGGGTATGCGCACTTGGGACTATCGGAAGCACAGAAGCATCGATTATACGAAGTCCCTCCACACCCTTCACGAGTAGGTCCGGGTTCACGACGCCATGTTTTGCATCCGGTGCCGACATCGCGGCGCTGCCCACGAGATGCGACGTCGGCCCTGCCGAGTTTCGAATGAATTCGTCGAGAGCATCAGTGGTAATATTTTCCAAATTTTGGGTCGGGCCAATGATGACATCCTGCCACGTTGGAGCTTTGAAGAACCGTTGGGCGCTCTTGAGAGCTTCACGCAAGGCAAACAGATCGAAGTCACTCTGCAGCAAACCAATATCGATGATAGGAGGGTCGAAGGGATTGCTACTATTGATTGTAATGGACCCGCCTTCAAAAGAAAGTCAGTGCTTTGAAGCACCGAGTTCGGCCAAAGGACACTTACGGCTAATTGGGGTGACTACAGCCAATCCGGCACTCACAAAATTGCCAGTTTCGGCAGCAGCAAGTCCTATATTAGGCTGCGGATTTGATCAATTTAATGGAAGTCAATATGTCTGCCAAAAGCTGCACATACCGCAAACGCCAATTCAATGTGAGGTGTCTCCGGACCTGCCGATGGATCTTCATAGTGATCGAAGATGGAAGAACCTGGATCCAAACGAAGCCAGGCAACATGACTAGGCCCGAGCATCACGAAGGGCCCCGTGTGAGATTTATTATATTCCGCGAATGCCTCGTCAAACCGAGTCATATTCTGCGTCACCGACTCAAAGGTCTGAGTGAAATTTACCGACCAGCTGGTAGGAAAGAATGGCTGGTCTTGTACGCCCTGTCCGACGCTCGGGAGGTCAAGAACAGTTGGAATTCCAAGTGGGTTTAAAACGTTCCGATCGCCGATCCCTGAGTGCATTAGAATATTCGGAGTCCCAACCGTTCCGGCCGAAAGAATTATTTCCTTTAGGGCTTTGGCTGTGAATTGAGACGTCCCTGGCCGATCTTTAGCTGGATATTTTTAAAGAGAATGAGCCCTATACCCTGCATGAATTGCACCCCGCCGAAAGACGGTATACCGGTGACATTACGGGCTTCGACCAACTGAGAGACTTGAGCATGTAAGAGAACATGCAGGTTTTCGCGTCGTATGAACTCGGGAGCTAGGTACGATGTCGCAGAACTGCTTCGCATTCCGTTCCCAACTGTGGACTGTAACCACCCTGAGGTTTAAAGAAAGCAAGTAAGTGCCAATGATATTGCAACGGGTGCGCACATACCAAGACCCAGAGGCTTGCCAGAATTCATGTCAAGATTATACGCGAACTCGTCCGGCAACTCTTTTGTAGTTTGAAGCATCTTCTGATAAAAAATGGGCCATTGGAAGCCAGGCAGGCTAACCGAGGTGAGCCCACTAGTGCTATGAACTGACGGGTCAAATTGTCCTTGCGTGTTGTGATGATCCGCAGGTGGCGACCATTTTTCATTCTGGAATTATTAGTCACCTCTATAAGTTATAACACCAAGAGGAATACCTTGAAGAAGTACGGAAGAATTTGATCCAGGACCAACCCACATCGCCGTTAGCTTCGCATAACGATCGAAATCCTCCGATGTTCCGCGGGTGTAGAACATGCCGTCTCGTCAGGAGTATTTCAGTCGTTTGGCAGATGGAATGGTAAGTTCTCACTGTGTGAACTACATCCGCCAAGCAAGTGCCCTAAAGAAAAGAAAATTAGGAATTCATTTCAAAAGCTGTCGTATGCTAACCTCTGGGATAGTTCAAAATGCGTCCATTTAAACCAGATTGTGGATTGTGGTATAGTCTGTCACTTTTCAGGGGTGGATACTGAAGAAAAAGACGGCAAATATTACTCCAGTCATAAATGGTAGGTCCAAGCAGATTGCCAACGAAGAAAGGACTATGGAGTCCAGGACGCCGACATTCCTTCGGAAGTCAATAAACTTGCGAATCGGACGACTAGAAAAATACTAACGAGCCACCGGCTCCAGTACCAGAATTGAGTAGTCGGATTCTCGGAAAGGCGATTGGCAACGACGTTCCTGCTGTACCACCACGATAATCACAAAGTCGAAGATGAGATTCCCGGCAAATCGGAAACACTTTCATAGATCTTGCACAAGCACACGGAAAAGTAACCAGCAAAGACGAGAGCCGTAGTGAGTATGCCAGCATGGAGGTGGGCTGAGAGATTTCGGTGGCAAATGACTACCCTGGTTCTTATGCAAAATCTTCGCACATTGCGGTGGCCGAAGGATTTTTGGACCAAAAACATGACATCCAAACATGTCTCTCCTTTGGCCAATTTTTAGGCCCCTTGGAACATGAGCTGAAACCAATGGCTTTTTCGTCCTCTTTTCGTACTCTTGAAATGATACTCTTCGAGTCCAAATTCTAGCCGGAATATACGTTATTTTGGTGGTGTTTTTCACGCAAGAAAAGACCTGGTTTGGACCCAAACAGCGAAATTTGCTTTGTTCTCTCCTGTTTCGGCGTCGAAAATTCTTGTCAAAAATGATCCATTTTTGGATGTATTTTTGGACACAAATGAGCATCATATTTTAGGTCGAATTTGGTGTAGAAAATAGGCCTAAGAAGGAATCTTTTGGGGTCGATTTTACATGCGCGGGAAACATATTCCCAAACAGGAAGACATGTTTGGATGTCATGTTTTGGTCCCAAAAATCTTTCGGCCCCGCTGTGCGCACAAGATATTGTAGGCATGATGGCCGAGAAAAGTTAAAACAGTGAACCAGTCGGAAGCCTGAAGAGAGCCGACTCGTAAGTATGGACGATTTATTTAGCCAGCCAGGGTCAGGGGTGAGAGGTATTGTAGAAATTCACTGATCACAGCTAACTCTGTGCTGAATCAAATATGACTCCTCCGAATCCTGATATGTGGGCGTGACGCTGCTTGGATGCTGCAGTGCCCACTGCCGAGTGTGAAACTCAGACTGGGCGCGTCCAGTCATGTGCTGCGAGCAGTGCCAAACAAAGCACAATAAACTTCGTCTTTCTCCCTCATGGCGCATCCACTTCCGGTTCGTGTTCCCGTTGCCCTGCCCGTAAATATGCTCACCTCTTTTCAGGCGACATTGAAGCGAATAAACAAAGAGATTGCGGACGTGAAGAAGGAGGACCTGGGCAACATTACCCTAGTTCCGTCGGACAACCTTTTCGTTTGGGAAGGAACTTTACCGGGCCCGGAAGGGAGCGTGTACGAGGGTGGTGTTTTTAATATCGCCATCAACTTGCCACCCGACTATCCGTACGCGTATTTCGTGTTTTGGTGCCTTCTACGTGGCTTATTCACGATTCTTACCTCTTCAGCTTTTCTGCGCCTAAAGTTACTTTCAAGACACGGTTAGTCGACCTATGATTTGTCGACTCATCTATAGCTAACTGTGTGATCCAGGATATACCATATGAACGTGAGTCGTGTCCTGTAGCCGTGTGTACGCAGGCTAACGGCCGTGGAAGATTTCGGATCAAGGGAGTATCTGTATCGACATCCTCAAGCATAACTGGTCCCCGGCTCTCTCCCTATTTAAGGTTATCCTATCGCTCTCGTCTTTGTTAACGGACCCCAATCCTAGTGCGTCTTATTCCTTATTCTACTGCTCCCATCTGACAGCCCTGCAGAAGACCCATTAGGTATGATGCCTCGACGCTGTTGGCGTTAGCCAGCTGACCCTCAGAATTCAGTTCCGAGTATAGCGGCCCAGTACACGCGCAACCGTAAACTGCACGATTCGACCGCTCGGCAATGGACCGAACTTTATGCCCGTCCGAAGCCCCCTCCACCCCCACCGCCTCCGCGCGCACCTCCGGTTAAATCCAGGGTCCGACCGAGCAAGAGGACCACCGGTAGCGCCCCAAACACCCACGGTGGCCTCATCATCATAGACGATTCAGACGACGAAGGACGCAACCGCACAGGTGGAAAGCGGAAGAGAAATGCAATCCCGACGGAGATCGACCTCGTCGACGACGACGACGACGTCGAGGCTTCTGCAGTTGCCAGCGGGAGTAAGAGGCGTGCCGTGGGCGATAGGCGAGCCCCTCGCACCGCTAGCAGCTCCAGCCGACACCAGCCCATCATTCACGGAGGAGTCATTGAAATTGACGATTAATAACTGGCATATGTACGGCTACCCCTTCCACCTACCTTCTCCTGGCATACTGTATTATTATCAATCGGTAGAGGATGCCTCTATGATACATATTTGTACTAGTACTAGCATTAGTGTGGCTAACGTGCGCGACATTCTTGCGTTGTTGGTGATGTCAATTACACTCCGACGAAAGCGAAGGATTGAAGTTTGCAATATTCAAAGGATCCCTCTATGATACATTGATTTTTACAAGTAAATTACTGGTCAAACAAAGATCCTAGGGCCAAAATTCAGATAATTCAAAAGACAACGGAATGCACCTACCCTACACTTCGTAGACTTGCAATAGCATTTGTTCTTGATTCGCAGGTGATTCTCACCCCCTTCCCCCTCCCCTTGTCGCTATCCCCATCCTCGTCGGGATTATTCGG